>SJYX01021487.1:112336-143665 GCA_006410675.1 Oreotragus oreotragus | reverse complement strand
CTAGCTTTGTTCGTAGTGATGCTTTCTAAGGCCCACTTGACTTCACATTCCAGGATGTCTGGCTCTAGGTGAGTGATCATACCATCATGATTATCTTGGTTGTGAAGATCTTTTTTGTACAATTCTTCTGTGTATTCTTGCCACCTCTTCTTAATGATGTGCAAGGAGGAATGTAAATCTTGACCACTAGCAACGCGGAAGCATAAAACATCTCTATACATTGTTCTTAATTATTCATTAGAAGACATGTTTTGGAGAGGAGAGAGATTAATATAGATTCTTTCAGAGCAAATGATTTTTTTGCATTGGTTAGTATTTTGTATGCTGATTTTCACCCTAGTGTGTCTATTGAGCGAATAAGAGCCTTTGCTACAACTGGAATTGGGGGTTGGAGATGGGGAGGTCAGGAAGTGAATAAAGCTCTTCCCAGATCTGGCATTTGGTCTAAGTATTATTTCGCCTTTTTCTGGCATCTGGGCCCTGTAATCAGAAGGTCACAGTGTCATAAATCGATGTAAACAGGCCACTTGTGTCTCAGGCTGGGCAAGAGAATTCAGTTATACTCCCAAGAGAAGTAGCCAGCACAGTTTTTACCCCCACAAAGCTTCAGAGAGGGGGCCACTTTGGCTTTGGACCAGTGCCCTGAAAACTAGCCCATGCTTTCCAAGCTAACTGGACTTTGTAATTCACGTATTTATAATAAAAATGCCTTTAAGGTGTTCCAAAAGAAGACATTATTATTTTTTTTAATGACCACATAGGTTATAAAATAATGAAAATTTGACATGTATTTATTTTTAAATACAAGATCATTCCATTTACATATCCTGAGTAAAACTGACTTTCCTTTAATCTTTCAAATGGCAAAAGAAAAAAAAAAAAAAAGGATAAAGAGCTGCAGACCTCAGAATAGGTGAAAACTTTCAAAAAGGACTTTGGGGGAAGGTTTGATCATTGTAAGACATGTGCTCCCTGTTGCTGTGTGTTAAGCTATTAACACTATCAGCTAATACTTACTGAGACTTTACTGCCTGTTAGGCACTTCAAGTTCCATGGCTTATCACACTTAATTCACATAATAACTTTATGAGAGAGGTGCTACTATTATCCTGCTTTAAAGATTAGGAAAAAGAAGTTTCCAAAAGATAAGTAATCTGACCCACTTCACTTTCCCAGTGAAAAGTACAACTGGGAAATCAGTTTAGGGGAGCCTAATTCCAAAGTCTTTGTGAACAGCCGCAAGGCTATACTGCTTTCTGAGGAGCTGGAAGGGGAGACTCTAGCTAAGCATCAGTCCTCTCTGCATCTGCATAGGGGTCATTCAACTCTGAGGATGAGTTTCTCAAGGCAGGACTGCCGTGCACAGTTCTTCAGCCTGTACACTGTGACAGGATGCCACAGCTGAGGGGAGGCCATCCACATGGTGGATGTGTTCTAACCTACAAGGGAGGCTCTAGGTATTCGCGAAGATCTGAAGGCCACAACCAGGTCCTGGGACAGCAGCGCACACAGCTGTGCACAAATGAGACGGAGCAGGGGCCTATGACGGAGAAGGCGACGGTGCCCCAGTGCGGCACTCTCGCCTGGGAGATCCCATGGACGGAGGAGCCCGGTAGGCTGCAGCCCATGGGGTCGCCAAGAGTCGGACACGACTGAAGTGACTTAGCAGCAGCAGCAGGGCCCTGTGGTCCTGGCCCCCCGCGTCTTCAGCCTGCCTTTTGTCTGCGGAAAAACTTTAGCCAAAGAATAAGTTTAATCAGAGAAGTGAGAAATGTAGAAACAAGGGGAAACAGTCAAAGGAAACCAAATAATAATAATAATGTGCTCATTAAGAACAGTCAAGGACCATTAGTTCCTTGTCAAGGGCTACAGGTAATATTCTGAGCCATATCGCATGAGCTCTTATAGATACTGAAACCCCCACCAAGTGCAGAAGTTAAGTACATGGTGGCCAGACTGTAGCCATGACATAAGCTGCCACAATTCTGAGAACAGGCCTCAGGAAATGGAAAAAAACAGATCCCGGAACAGAAGATTAACAGTACTTAATCAAGATGACACTGGCCAGATCACTGATGACCAATTTCAAGGTGACTATCAGAGCTGACCGTGCTGTTTCTGCAAATAGCCCCCTCCCTCTGTCTATAAAAGCTCTTACCCCTGATTGTCAGTGCCGGTGACAGACCTTTGGACAGGTGTCCAGCTTCCACAACAATTGCCTGCATCCAAAATAAAGCAACCTTTCCTTTGCACCAGCCCGGCCTCTTTAATGGCTTTTGAGCAGCATACAGCCAGACCTGGGTTCTGTAACACAAGGACACTGGCATGCATGACTGCATGAGATGGTCTTATCCCAACCATACTCTAGGCATCCCCTGGAGGTATTTCTTTTCCTCTCCTATTGTTTTCAGTGACTCAGTTCCTTTCCCTACTCTGTCTGCAAACCTGGAAGGGGGAAAGCATAGGCAATACATGCTTTCCCAGTGGTTTCCAATATGTAACAATACGCCAACTACATCTACTTATTTTAAAGAACAAGTGTCATTTCTAGTTGGCTCAAGAGTACTACTAATCTATCAGCGGTCCTGGTGAGAGTCTTCAGCTATAGTACTTGTATCCCCTGAAGGCCTTTCGTTGTTGAGTGCTTGGGCTATGCCTGCCTTTTTAATGTCAGTTTAAAGCCAAAAGAGGCAGACAAATTACTTCTTCTGCAAGATATTTCCATGAAATATTTTCCACAGGGAAATATTGGGGTAATTTTGAAGTACGTCATCCACCTGGATAAGCTACACTTGCCAGTGTTTTCTCTCCATGGAGATCATCTCATTTACTGTATTGTGTTTTGTCCAGAGCATGAGTGGTAGCTGCCAAGCGTGCAGCTGAACTGGAGTCAGGGCCTCAAACTGCCTCCCCATGGAAGTCGAAGGGGACAGGTCAGCTAGTAGGCACCAGCTGCCAGCCAGACAGCAGGGGAATTCCTTTCCTGAATTTTCTCTTCTGCCCAAGCTGTTGCATCACTTATCCAAAAGAGATCTGAAAGAATTGGCTGATCTGGGACATTCTAAAAACTCTGGGACCTGGACTGGAGGGGACATAAGAGGTAGAAGGATATGTATCAGTGCGTTTCCCTTACAGCTACTGTCATCACCCCTGGAAAAGTTCTGCAAGAATAAGTGGTGGTAAGAATGACAGGGGGCCTGAACTGGCTCCCTATATAGAAATAAAAACTAAGGCCCAGCGTGAAGTGGCCTGATGGGAGTATAGAGTGGTGGGCGGCAGCCCTGTGCCTCACGCCTCCAGTTTCCAGGGCTAACTCCAGCTCCCTTCCAGCGCATCGGACAGCCAACTCAGCCTCAAGGTTTAAAGAAAAGAAACTAGAAGGTTTCCAATCACCACCACGTCAAAAACAGAAAAAGAAAAGTCCAAGTGGATTTTATTTCTGGACTGAGATGGATCTAGAATCCCCAGCTAAGCCTGGAGATCCAAAGGTGAGACGAGGCTTTCCCCGAGGGGCTGGGGGCTTGTCTCCTGATGTGGGTGATGAGGGGCAGCAGCGACAGTCCCAGAACAGCCAGGCCCTGCTCCCGGGGGCCAGCATCCCCCTCCTATGGTCCTCCTCTTCTCTCACTCCCACTCTCCCTCCCACCAGAGTGTAGGACTCCTTACAGTCCCCTGAGTGACTTAGAACCAACTAACGTTAAGAAGGGCTTCCCAGGTGCTACTAGTGGCAAAGAACCCAGCCTGCTGATGCAGGAGATGTGAGAGACACAGGTTTGCTCCCTGGTGTCAGGAAGATCCCCTGGAGGAGAGCATGGCAACCCACTCCAGTATTCTTATCTGGAGAATCCCATGGACAGAGGAGCCTGCGGGGTTACAGTCCTTAGGGTTGCAAAGAGTCAGACACAACTGAAGCAACTTAGCACACACACATGTTAACATTAAGAAGCAGAAGAAAGCATGGAGTTCCTGCAGTCAAAGCTTTTGCGAGGCTGTGGAGATGCTTTGCGCAAGGTCATTGCCACGGGCAACACAGAACCTCCTGAACCCTGGTTCTATGCTCTTTCCTCTAGCCCTGCCTCCTTCCTTTCTCGTCTGCTGCCACGGGTGGGAGGACCAGAGAGAAGCGGGGCTCAAGAGGGCAGCAAGGACTTAGGGAGTTACACACCAGCCTGGGCTGAAGCTGGGATAGAGCCCTTCCCAGTGGGACGGAGGGACAAGAGAATTCCCCAATGTGCCCTGTCCTCTAAAATGCGATGCACGATCCTAGAGGTATTTGGCCCCAAGCTACTGAGCTGGGGCTCCTTGTCTCCTGGAAAGAGGTTTGTTGACTTGGAGGCTTTCCGTTGAATGTTATCCTCGCAACCTCCAATCAAGACTGATAACTCCTTGGAGGCATTTTATCTCACACCCCATGCTTCCTCATTGCTCCGCAGAGGCGGTTTTGCTCCTGCAGCCGAGAGATAACTGCACCCACTGGGGCTTCAGAGAAGCCGGGCAGGGCTGTGCAGACTTTGGCCCCAGCGTGCGCTGTGTCAGCACTTGGCACTTGAGAAAAACCCGCCTGGGGGAACCTGGACAGCAGCCCCAGAAGTAGCCTGGACCTTGTGGATATTAACCAAACAACAGATTAGGTGCAGACACACCTGGGAGAGCCTCCAGATGAGAGCAGGAAGCCAGCAGCTTAGAAGGCAGGGAGGGCTTGAGGCTGCCATGATGGTGCCCGAGACAGGAGGCAGAGGGAACCTGTGAACCATGCCAGATCTGACCACCCTGGGGGCTCCACCTGGGTACAGCTGGCAGAGGCTTGAGTGGACATGGCCAGGCAGAGCCATGCTGAGGCTACAAGGTGCATTCCAGAGCTGACCATGGACTCCATCTCCTTCTCTCCTCTCTCTCCTTTCCTTCACCTCCTGCCTCACCCTTCCCTACCCCTTCTCCTGTTTCCTCTGCACACCCCCACCACTCCCACCTTGTTCCCTTTTCCCATCCTTTAGCCCAAGCCCAGCCTGGCCACTGGCCAAATGTGGTTTTGTCCATCTGGACAGGGAGTGGGGTGAGGGGACCAGATTATGACTATATGAAGCTGTTCTCAACATGAGCAGGACAGGTATTAGAGTGGGAAGGAGGAAACAATGGCTAACTTTAGTTTGATTTCTTTAGAAAAAGTATCCACAGGTCCCAGGAGATGCAGGCAGTATATATATTCAAAGAAAAGATTTTTAAACCACTCAAAAAGCATCCATGAAAACCCTCTGGGGACTACAAAAGAAGCATAATGTATTAACACAATCCTTGCCTTTTTTCAATCAGCAAGCAACAAAGGGTCATTGATAATGGTCAGTATGGTGTTTGTCAAAAGAGTGAGAGGTTCTTGTTCATAACTTGTTTAGTTATGCTCAGTTACGTGCTTGGGCACCTACACCAGGCTAGATCCCAATTCAGAGCCTGGAGGCGCAAAGTCCCAGCTTCCAGGAGCTCCCCGGCCTGTGGGAGAGACCAGAGCAGGGGGAGATCAGCAAGGGCCAGGGGCCAGGGACAGATTTCAAGAGCTTGTGGAGGAGAGACCAAACAGGATCCTCGGGCAGAAAAGACTTGGCCTGAGAGTTGATTTTTAACTCCTGCTGTTGCCTGGAGGCTCATACCAGTGAGAGAGATTTTTCCTTGAAGGAAGCAATCCTTCTGTGAAACAGAAGGGAAAGTGGGAGACTCGGCACCAGGCCCCCTGTGGACGCTTCTAACTCAGTCATTTAAGTGGCACAGCACCCTGTACTGAGTCTCATTCTCTGGGAGAGGAAGCTGATCTCCAACACTGAGTAACCTTTCCAGGGTCCCACAGTTCCAACTAAGGCTTAAATTTCTGACTTGGAGAGTTTCCACTACACAGTGCTCCCCCAGATCTAGAGCCCCAGGCTGGCAAGCGGGTGCTGGGGCTGGCATGCCACGGAGGGAGTTTTTCCAGGCTTGGTGGCAGCGAGCCAGTCCAAATGTGCGTGTCTGGGGCCATGAGGATGGAGCCAGGCTTCTCTCAAAATGGAGCTGATCCGGCCCCAGCGCTGCACTCACCTCGATCCCAAAGTGAGAAGGAGACCAACCAGGTCCCAGGGCTACTGGACCGGTGTCTCACTTGCCTGCTCTCAGGCCTCCTCATCGACAGTGTTTTTTTCTTGCAGGTCACCAGCCAGAGGGCAGGATGGAGAACGCTCATCTTCCTCCTGATGTGCCTGCTGCAGGGTGAGTCCCAAACAGCCAGATTCAGAGCTTGCACACCCATACCCGAGCCTTCCAGGCTGCAGCCTGGTGGGCACCTCAGTGGCCTTCAGCAACCCCTCCAAAGTACAGGCATTCTCCATGGCTTTGGAGGGAGGGAGTGATTGGATCTGGGCCCAGGGAGAGTGTGGGAAGCAAGAGCTCACACGAAAAGGTGTATGTCTGACCTGATGGTCGCTGTGATATTCAGTGTTTTGATCTGTCTCTGCCCTCTTCAATTCGTGTTGACAACTGAAAGTCAGCTGCATTTCCGAGACATGGGTTCCAGGATAACACTGCTCTATTAGCGCTCTTCCCTGGTGGCTCAGAGGTTAAAACGTCTGTCTCCAATGCGGGAGACCCGGGTTCAATCCCTGGGTCGGGAAGATCCCCTGGAGAAGGAAATGGCAATCCACTCCAGTATTCTTGCCTGGAGAATCCTGTGGACAGAGAAGCCTAGTAGGTTACAGTCCACAGGGTCGCAAAGAGTCGGACACGACTGAGTGACTTCACCTTCACCACCTAAAATAACTCAAGTGCCAGGCCACAGTACCAGTCATGTAAAGACGAAGACCTTGCCTTAGAGAGTACAGAGTCTACAAAGAAACCAGATGGTTAAATAAAAACCACATCGATGCATTTACTTCTTTAGCAATGCACACTTATGGAGGGCCTACCCTGTGTCAGGCACTAGGGACAGATGGACGGAAGCCAAGTTGCAGGCTGGTGTAGTGATCAGGCTCAGACAGGGCAGCACAGTCCTGTCTCCATGCTGTGGTGTCTGGTTTTATTCTGATGGTAATGGGGAGCCACTGAGGAAGGCAGTAAGTTTGTGCCCAGAGTATCCAATTAGCTGCTTAATAAAAAATGTTGAAAGAGTAAATTAATAAATAAATGTTATGATAACACCCTGATGCTGGGAAAGATTGAAGGCAGGAGGAGAAGGGGATGACAAAGGATAAAATGGTTGGATGGCATCACCAACTTAATCGACATGAGTTTGAGAAAGCTCCAAGAGATGGTGATGGACAGGGAGGCCTAGTGTGCTGCAGTCCATGGGGTCACAAAGAGTCAGACATGATCTATTGACTGAACAACAAATAATAACACCAAAAATAATTTTGTTTGGCTTATAAACAAAGCAGATTTTAATGAATCAAGGTAGCTAATGTTGGAGCAAGAAATCTCTGTGACATAATCACACCACCTCTTTATTTTCATCTCTCACTGCCCCCTTTAAAATTTTTCAGTAGGAACAAGCTTCCTGGCCCCCAGATGAAAACTCAGGCAGGCCCATGACTTCAAGTCTCTAAAGTTCTAATTGGATCATTTTAAGTAACCAATTAAATATTTTGGTCAACCATTTCATCTTCATTCAGAGATGGCCCCCCCTCCCCAGCCACCCCAGGCCTGCAGTCAGAAAGGCAGGGAGGGGTGTGAGGCTGCCTTCCCCTCTCCCCTGGTCCTTCTCCCCCTGCTGGAGGCAGCTGGCACCTGGGGCCCCAGCAGGGTCACAGTGGCGAGTGGGAGGGGAAGCAGGAGGCAAGCTGCTCATACCTGATGGAGTGCCCTGGAGCTCTCTGGCCTGGCAGGCTTCAGAGCTGGCTTTTCCTCTTGTGGATGTCTTTGCGGACCCCTCCAGGGGCCATCTCCCTGCTGCGGTCCCGGCACACAGAAGATCCCATCTCAGATGGCTGCAGGCTGATTCTCTCCCCGCTGGGCCCCACCGCTGGGCAAAGGGAGTGCCCAGACCTTTCTCATCCTGTTGCTGGGGCAGAAGTGATCCACCCCAGGCCCAAGCCGGCTCTCCCTGCTGCTGCCACATGCCCCTTGCACCTCCTCACTCCAGTCTGCAGTCTCCAACTGCAGGCCTCACTTGCCCGTCCCTGCCTGAAGCCACACAGTGGACACTGCTGGAAGATGATGGGTGAATGACAGCAGGGGCACCATCTCCACCAAAGGGGCCCCTGGGAGCCATCACACTGACCCTAAAACACCAGCCCTTTCTTTAATTCTCACAGTCAACTAGTACAAAATTCCCAAAGCCTTTATCATATATAACTGAGAGCTTACATAAGAGTCAGGCTTCCTGAGTGGCTCCAGTGGTAACGAACCCACCTGCCAACGCAGGAGACGTAGGAGACGCAGGCTTGACCCCTGGGTCGGGAAGATCCCCTGGAGGAGACACGGCAACCCACTTCACTATTCTTGCCTGGAGAATCCCATGAACAGAGGAACCTCACAGGCTACAGTCCACGGGGTTGCAAAGAGTCAGACATGGCTGAAGCAACTTGGCACGCATACACACAAGAGCTACGAGTTATCCACTGAACAAGTTCTTAAGGATGCATGAAATTTGATATTGATAAGAGAAAAAAATGTGCCTTGCGAAAGTTGATTAAGGATTCCTAATCAGCTCTCAACTGCAACGTCAGAACACCCCATCCTGCTGATCAATGGGGCTCATAAATCCCCTTGCTCTGCCCCCTCCCCCCACACACACATGTAGATCACACAGATTCCAGAAATCAGAGCATCATCATCGTTGTCCTGAGATAGTCCTTGTTTGTAATTACAAAGATTCCTGCTTTTTATGATAAGTTGCTATGTAACTTTATCAACAGTGGTGTAGTTGCAGTGTGTCATTTAATTAAACCCACAGTGAGTATTGATCTATCTCTAACATTCATGGTCTTGACTCTTCCTATAATGAGACCTTAAGACTTATGCAGTAGGCAGGGCAGCTTTATGGGCATGTGCCCTGTGCAGTCACAAGGCCTCATTTATAAGGTGCCTGGTTTAATGCTTCCCTGGTGGCTCAGCTGGTAAAGAATCCACCTACAATGCAGGAGACCCGGGTTCGATCCCTGGGTTGGGAAGATCCCCTGGAGAAGGGAAAGGCTACCCACTTCAGTATTCTGGGCTGGAGAATTCCATGGACTCCATAGACTATGGGGTCGCAAAGAGTCAGACATGACTGAGCAACTTTTGCTTTCACTTTCAAAGACATAGAACAAATTGTAGATGCCAGGCACCCGTATCCTAAAGCAAGATGTCGAAGCACCTGGACAGGACTGTGGAGAGAGAGGGCAAAGCTGGTCATTCCAGAAATAGCGCCCTCTGTCGTCCCCCGCAGAATCATCAGGGGTCGAAAAGAAGAGCTCACAGTAAGAGCTTTCTGGAAAGAGGCAGTGGGATGTGCCCTGCACCACCTGTCCGTGAGGGACAGAGGGCTCACCTCTTCCCCACTTTTAGAGGAGTAAGAGAAGGAACTTCTAGGAAGCCACTCGACAAGCTTGCTGTAGTCCCAGCAGTCTCCCGACAGCTCGGTTCCAGCAGGGACCAAATGTGGATCCCAGAGAAGAAGCTGCCCCCAGGCCTCCAGCAAGAGGGCCACCCACAGGGGACTGTGACTTCAGCCGGAGGGGTATGCGGCCCCAGGTCACAGGCCTGAGGTCAAGGGGCCGTTAAAAGGCCAGCAGGAGCAGAGGCAGTTCCTGCCAGGAGGAAACTTATTGCAGAGAGGCCCCAACAGGGAATCTGGGAGGCAATAGGGAAGGATGCAACGCTGGATGCTGCCTTGCCTGGAGGATGCCACCCGCAGGCCAGGACTCCTCCTCCCCTCCCATCTTCCCTCCACGCCCAGCCCCAGAGGGGCCCCAATAGCAGTTCTGAGTCGAGCAGTTCAGCAAAGCAAAAGACCCTGAGCTGTCCCCCTCCCAAACATCAGGCCTCCAAGCATAGCTGGAAGAAAGGAAAAAGGCTTCAACTGGATAAGAGATTGGAATGGCAACAAGCACTGGGCTGTGTGTTTTCTTATCCGCATGAGACTACAAAAGGTACTGTACTTGAAATTACGTCTGAGATTTTGTCAAGGGCCAGAGACATGCCAGAGCCAGTGTGAAGAGGCGGTCAGTGAAAGGGCCGTAGCCTGAGCTTCGGCTATGTTCACAGCCACTGCCAAACAGGCGTAGTCACAGTTCTGCTCAGCTTTGACAGCAGCCCTTGGCGGTTTCCACTTCTAGAGGAAAGTGAGCAGTGTTGCAAGCGCTGGTCTGATTAGGTACCACCAAGCAGGGCAAGATTCCTGTGCTTCCAGCACCCTCTCCTTTCAGCAGCAAGCATGCGCTTCTGTTTTTACTATTTAACATCTCTCTTTTTTTAAAAAAAAATGTATTGAAGTATACCTGATTCACAATGTTGTATTGATTTCTGCTATACCACAAAGTGGTTCAGTTATACATATATGTATATTCTTTTTCATCTCCTTTTCCATTGTGGTTTATCAAAGAATACTGAATACAGTTCCCTCTGCTATACAGTGGGACCTTCTTGTTCTAGTATCTCTCTTTTACATTCCATGCAAACAAATCAGGGCCTTTTGTCAGGTATTGCCTTGGCCCCCTTATAGGTGCTTAGGGGGCATCTTTTTAAACATCTGCATTTTTAAGAAACATCTGCACTGGAACCCAGTGGCTAGAACCCAGGCTCTGGGCAGACTCTCAGAAGATCAGCTGGCACATGGTAAGTTCTATGGTGGTTAGCTGAACAGCGGTAAGATCATTCTTGCATTTTCATCTCTCAGATGGGGCCTTTCACACAGCTCCATTCCATCCCTTGGGGCTACTCCTATCTAGTGCTAAGCACTGACATTTCTATATTGATTCTTTTTAGCTTCCCCGGTGGCTCAGTGGTGAAGAATCCTCCTGCTAATGCAGTAGGCACAGGTTCGATCCCTGGGTCAGGAAGATCACCCGGAAGAGGAAATGGCAACCCACTCTAGTATTCTTGCTTGGGAAACCCCATGGACAGTGGAGCCTGGCAGGGCCACAGTCCATGGGGGATCACAAAAGAGGCAGACATGACTTTAGCAACTAAACAACTACAGCGACAAAAGCTCTACTTTCACGGGGGCACTTTCTGACCTGTTCCCTAGTTCTAGCAGAGTCTGGAGCTCAGAGCTCCTCAAACAGCAACACACTCAGCACTCTTTCTCCATGGACTTTTTTCTCCCTTTGCCTGCAGCTGCCAGAGCACTGACGGGCCCACGGCTGGTGTCCGGGGAGCCTGGGGGAGCTGTGATCATCTGGTGCCGGTACCCCCGCTTGGCCATCAACAGCCACCTGAGGAAGTACTGGTGCCGCCTCAGGCCCCCAACGGGGGTCTGCCGCACCATTGTGTCCACCAGCCACTACACGCACCTGCGCTACCGCGGCCGCGTGGCCCTCACAGACTTCCCCAAAAGAGGCTTGTTTGTGGTGAGGCTGTCCCAGCTGACCCCGGAGGATGAGGGGCGCTACCGCTGCGGCCTCGGGAGCTCAAACAACGCGCTGTTCTTCAGCATGAACCTGATGGTCTCTCCAGGTCAGGGCCGGCGGTTGGCAGGTCAGGTGTGGTGAATGCCAAGAAGAGGGAGAGACCACAGGAAGCCCAGAGGCCCAGGAGGGCGTTAAACACTAGAACAGTGATGATGAAAGCTGGGGTCATGCAAGGACCGAAGGTGCGGGCTTGCATTTCAGACAGAGGGAAGGTAGATACCAGGGAAAATGACCCAGTTGCGCCAACAGCCCAATACTAGGGTCTCCCCATAAGCGATCCCACCCTATTCCTCCTGAACGTTGTGGCAGGTGTATTTGAAGAGGGTTCCGTGAAGCCAGTGAGTTAGATAATGTGGCTTCTTATGGTCTCGTCTCTGTTCAGATGTGCGGAGCAAGTAAGATGGGCAGGACTGAGCCCTTCCTAAGACAGAGCCTCTCAGCAGGCGTCCGGCGGCAGCCAGGCCAGGGTCCTGTGCAGCCAGTTCCGGAGAGCTGTCCAGGGTCAGGTACCCGGAGTCCAGGGAAGGGCGTCCAGGCTGTGAGAGGAGGTGCAGGCAGGCAGGAGTCCAGACAGAGGACTGTTCAATTAGAAGCTGCTCTCTAACCATCTGCGGACACTGGCCACTCTGCTGAGACTGGAGTTTTTCTTTTTTTCTCATTTGCAGAGCAGTACATGAAGGACAGAATGGGGTCCTGGGGCAGTTGGATAGAGAACATGTGGGCATAACAGGAGACAGGAACATAAAGTGTCAATATTCACAATAGACTAGAGAATACATCTGGCTTTTTCTGTTTTATCCAATACATTGGCTAAAGACTCCACTGCTTAGTGAGGGTACATTCTAGCGGCAAACACCTCAAGCCTGATGTCCTTTGCTAAAGCCTGTAGGCAGCCCGGACAGCCCTCTCATTAAGCCTCCTTCTGCTGTTCACACAGGTCTTTCCAGAACCATCCCCACAGCCACTCTGGCCTATGGTGAGCTCATCACAGGATCCTTTGAAATAGCATCATCCCCAGCAGCCAAAAGATGCACACGAGGAAACACCCAGACGACAGGAACACAGAGGACAAGATGGGATACAGCTGCCCTGACTCCAGGAGCCAGGAAAACCACGGCTTCAGCCACGGGAGGGCAAACCCCAGGAGCAACTGTGGTAGCGGCTCCAGGGACAGGCAGCCAGGTAGAGGGCTCCATCTGGGCACCTGTGCCCGCTGTACAGAGTCCGGCTTCAACAGTCAGAGGCATGACCAGTACAACAGAACGGGGTCTGGTGTGGAGCACCAGCAATTCAGAAGTAACCAGGGCCAGGGCCAGCGAAAGAGAGAGGGAAGCTGCTCCTGGGGCTGACAGGCCAAGTGAGGAGACAGAGAGCGTCAGCGCAACCCCGGGCACCGCTGAGACAGCTGCAGGGAGCGTTAGGCCATCGACCCTGGCCTCAGAAAGATGGCTGTGGGAACCCCTCCAAGAGGAGACGTCGGCTTCTGAGCCACAGAGCCTGGGCTCCGTTGAAGGGACCATCCCGGCTGCGGCTGTGTGGACCTCAGAGCCAGCCCGCATAGAGATGGCATCTGCGGAGGAAAGTGGTGACGGCGACCTGGGCACCCCTGCCAGAGGTGGTGGTCCGCATGTGATGCCCAGCCAGGCCCTGGCAGCAGGGCCTCCCGGGCCCCCGGCCAGGGAGTCTTCCATAAAAAGGTAACCCCCAGGTCCCCTCCCCGGGGCTGCACCTCTGCCTGCTCCCTCAGTGAGCTCAGCTTCACGCAGCCTTGGGTCTTCTCACTCCTCTCCTCCCCCTCTGTAGTCTCAGGACAGTTAAGGGCAAAGGTCACGGGGGGGTCAGAATGCTCCCTCCTTCCCTGGTCCTCGCTGGGAGAAACCATCTGAGTATTTTTCACTTGCCTGAGCAAACATCTAAGCAACGGAATATTCAGAATATTTAGGTTCCTTAAAGATGAGGAAACAAAGCTCCAGCGGGTGGCAAGGTGGGGTGGCGGGGTGACTCGCCGAAGCCACAAAGAGAGGCTTTGTGGCAGAGCCAAATGCCTAGCATGGATTCCCTGACCCTGACTCAGTTCTCTTGGCCCCTGCGGCCCATTGGCAGGGACCCCACACAGGTGGTCGGGGAGGGACAGGACTGAGGACTTGGAAACCGGGAGGCAGGAAACCACGTCCCAGGTCAGCGACTAACCCGCCAGACGTGGAACAAGGGCGGCCGGCCGGCCCAGGCCTCCACGTGGCCTCTGTGAAATGAGGGGTGCGGCCCCAGGGCCTTGGCCTCCCGGGGCGCTCCAGGCCCCGCTCTCTTGTGCTTTTCTGACGCCCACTCCTGCTGCTTCCTCTGCAGCACTCCCCTGGAAGAGAAGAACTTCTGCGGGATCCTGACTCCAGTCTCGTCGGTGCTGTGCCCGCTTATGCTGGTGACCCTTGTTCTGTGGAAAAGGAAGCTCCAGAGGAAAGGGAGCTGTGAGTGGGGTCTAACTCGCCCCAGGCCCGCAGGGGGGAGGGCTCGTTCCCCTCTGACACCCTCAAGACTGGGGCGGGTCAGGGCCGGGGCCAGGACTGCTGGATGCAGGAATGCTAAATGCTAGTTTGGGCCATGCTAGCCAAGCTTGGCCTTGGTTCCTTTATCTGTCAGGTGGGAAAGGCATCTGTTTACTTATGTCCTGGTCATGTCCGAGAGCCTAGGGAGACGTTCTTCAGAGAATGTTGAGACTGTTGCTCAGTGTAGGCCTAGGAACCACGTGAACAACGCTGGCAGCAGACAGGAGTGCAGGGCCCAGAGGTGCAGCCAGACTCTATCTGCACCCTCTACAGACCTCTTACAGCACCAGGCCCAGGTTTAAACACACCTAAATCGACTGCTCCATGGTGGTTAGATGCGGCAAAGAAAGGATGAGATACTCTGGGAGCAAGCAAAAGGGGCTAAGCTTCCCAGACCCAGGGCCCTGAAGGCCTGGCCCAGTCTCTGCAGATCTAAGGGTCTGTTTAGAAACCTCTGTGTCAGGAAGTCCTTGACGTTTGCAGCGGGTGAGGGTGGTTCTTGGGGAATCAGGCTCAACGCCCAGGACCCTCACAGTGTGCTCTGTGTCTGTGCAGCTCAGAAGACAGGAAGGTCATCAGGGGTCACTTTGATTCAGATGACACAGTTCCCGGAGCTGGGCCTCCAGCCAGGCCAGCCACCCCAGGTGGGAAGGAAGAGGCTCCAGGTTGACCCTCCTCCTCTCCACACCAGCCTGAGTCTCCCGGCAAGAGACCCGGGACCCTAAGGAATGGAAGGATAAGCCGCTCAGTCACTGTGGAAGCGGAACCAGGACTGAATACCACAGCCCAGCTTCTTCTCTTCCTTCCTCCACGTGAACGAGCTGGGGCAGAGGGACCTGGGGGAGTGGGACTCCATCTAGGGAGACAAAGGCTGGGCCAAGGAAGGTCGAGCATTTTCCACGGCCATAACTGACACTGTGACTCAAAGAAGGCTGCAAGACAGAATCAGTTCACTACTGGTGGAGGTCAGTGGAGTCGGATAAGGCATGAAATTTCCATTCCTGGAGGTTTGAAAATATAAGAGGCTTCCAATCAGAGTGCAATGTTAGCAAAACTTCAACCATCACTCCTAGCCCTCGTAGGTGCCCCCTTTTCTGATGTCTGTTAACACCCAGCCTACTGCACATGTTTGATTCATTTCCAGTAGATTCTAAGCTCTGGGGGCAGTAATTGCGTGTTGTCCTTCTCACTGCATCCCCGAAGAACTTCAGCTCAGTAGAGTCCCCAATAAATAACTGTACTGAATGGCTGACTGGAGGGGCGTGGTCTCTGTGACCTCTGGTAACCCTGCCCATGAAGATGCTCTGAAGCACTTTCAGTGTGGGGAAGGGGGCCCATAGATGATCCCACAGGGGGCCCAAGAGGAAGAACACTTGTTCCCCATTCATCCCTCCCCATTTGGCCCCATACTCACTATGCTGTAGACCTTTTGACCCAGTCAAGATTTTCTGGGATTTTCCTAAGTTCATGAAGGAGAAGGGTATTTTTCAGTAGATTCTCATCTTCTTCATAAAGCTCCTCTTATTCAACTGCTTATAAATCCCTGATGCCAAGGACTGTTGATGAAGCTAGAAAGCGGTTATGGTAAGAGGGGTGGATAAGAAAGAAGATGACCAAGAGAAATTTTATGTGGATTCTGGTTTGCAACCATTTCATCACATGCTTGCTGGGGGTTTTGCTCTGGTCCCAGGTGTCACGTCTCATCAAGTGTCACCTCTGCTCTGTCACTTTGCCAGATCTGTCAACAAGCTGTCTGAGCTTCACATTTGGACAGAGCAGCCCTCAAGCAATGGAAGAGAAGGGAAAGAAAGGCTCCAGCATCAAGTCAGGAATTGTCAGGTAGATATTCCCAGAAGGCTCAGCCCTGCCTGCTAAGCGGCCAGCAGCACCACAAATCCTACCTTGCTGCCTCTGCAAACCTGGGGTTGAACCCAGATGCTGTCCAGAGAACATAAATATGATACGCTCTTCATGGTTTGGGAGAGAAAGGCTCACTGTTTTGGATAAGCAGTGAAGTTGCCTGCACCTAACCAAATGGATTACAGAACTTCAGCACTAATAGATCCTCAGAGATCAACCAGTCTAAAACACACTGCCCAGGGTGAGATAACTGAGACCCTGTGGCAGCAAAACAGCTTGCTGAAAGGCACTCAGTTAACCCAATTAGGAATAGCAGGATGAGGACTAGAAAAGGGAGCTCATGACCTTGACCTAGTGCTTTCCTCGCTTCACCTTTGCTAAACACCATATCAGAGTAAAACTCATCACCAAGAATCAAAGACACCACATCCCTGGCCCTAGACCATTTTCATGCACATGATCGCAGGGGCCTGCCTCAAACACTTCTCTGCCTCAAACACTTGTCTGTAGAGAGACAGAAGAGCCACAGTCATCCCATCCAGCCGATGTGGAAACAGGCCCTCAGGGGTATAGAGTTCAACCACAGTCCCTCAGCTCACTGCATGCAGGAATGGGAGCGAATCCAGACTGTCTAGGACCACTCCACCAGTGTTTTCCAGAGGCATCCGCAAAACGCTAGCTTCTGAGAACTGTTACAAGCTATTCTGAGGAAAAGGTTTGGTAGATCAAAGAAATTGGGGAAACATGGCTTAAACCAAAAGCAGGTTTTGTGCAGGAGTTTTGGAAGACTTTAATACACCAAGGTGCATTATGAATAGCCCTGATGGGAGGGTCAGGGGACATTGTATGTGATTCCCCAGGTTTTGGACTATCGTGTTTAGCTTGAAGCAACCTCACAGGACTGGGCTCCTCAAATCACTCCTTGTTTGGGGAAGCCTGATGCACTGAATCAGGGGTCACACACCTTTTCTATAAAGGGCCGGAGAACAAATACTTCAGACTTTGCAGGCTGTAAAGCCTCTGTTGTAACTGCTCCACTCTGCTCTGGCAGCCCAGAAGTGGCCAAGAACCATCCTGAAGTGAATAACTTTTGGCTGTGTTCCAACAAAACTATTTACAGAAGCAGGCCACAGGCTGGATCTGGCTCAAGAGCGGTAATTAATTTACAGCCTTAATGCCAATCCCTGCATTAAACCATAAAACCAACTGAGGCTCTCCACTTCCCACTCTGATATGAAGGATCTGACTCCAACCTCCTCAACAGTTTCCCTTGACCACCCTTGGCTGGCACCTTCCTCCTTCTGAGCCCCTGTAAGCCTCTGTCTGGGATGCAGTAGTTGGGCATTCTGCCTGACCACCTGCCTGGGGGAGGGAGGGCACTTGCCGGCCAGGGTGTTGTCCAAGGGGTTGGGGTCAGGAGCAGCTTCCAGAAGTAGGAGAGGCTGCCAGACCAGAGTGTTCCAGGGAAAGCTGAGGTCCACCAGCGGGGAGAGCCAGTGCAAGCTCAAAGGGATGGAGCAGAGCCAAGACCAAAGTCTTTGGAGCTGAACAGAGATAAGATCTGAGTGAAATATTGGCCAGGAAGGAAGTGGGGGAACCCCTAAGGTTTAAAGCACTCCTTTATGGGCTTAAGGCACTCCTTTATGGGCTAACGGATACCTGGAGAGGGGCAGGGGCCTGGATTTAAAGGGCCAAAGGCAAAGGAGGCTAAGAAGGCCATGGCCACTGCTGGGAACTGTCAGCACTCTGTTTTTAATCTCTTATCCCCAGCTAGCTTGATACCCACATCTCTGGGACGAGGAGCAGGGGGACTTCCGTCTCTGAAGCTAGAATCAGCCAAGTGTCCATGGGAAGTATCCAAGATACAGGGAAGCACTCCCTTTCCTAAAATCAAGCATGTCCTCTGGATTAGAGAGCAACCCTCCCAGTCTCACCTTGCTACATAACAATGCTGCTGCTGTTCACTGAGTATCTCTACCAAGCAGGCACACTCCTGGGTGTTTTCACATTCTACATTCACTTGATGCAGCATTTCTATAAAGTAGGCAAGATAATCCCCATTTTACAGATGAGAAGACTGAGGAGACAGAAAGAGGCCGGGAGCCACTGAACACAAGGCAGCCACAAACGAAATCCTTGATCATGGCACTGCACCGCCATGCTTGGACTTACAGCCTGCTTATTTTGGTCACACGCTTCCCTGTTCTAGAGAAGTCCTTGTTTTCTTCTTTTAGGCCTGTGTGTAAAAAGTCTCATAATCATTTCCAGTAATTTGTTCTCTTCAGTCACTGAGCTGACCTATTCCTGTCCTGGCTAAGTGAAGTGGAAAAGTTCAGAGAGCTGGAGCTAAGAGTGAAAACTTCACTGACCAGTCCTGATGTCCTTACTGGCATTTGCAAAAATCGAGCTCAGATCCTAACCGCTTGCAGGGGTGTCCATCTGTCACGGGTAACTCAGGACAAGCGCTTGACTTGGCAGCCGACTTCTCATACTCTCCACAAGGGTTTGGGGGGTTTCTTCCTCTCCACCAGGAGCCAGTGGGGTCTGGGAAGTACAGAATCAGCTCCCGTCAGATACAGAGAGGGAGGTATTTCCACGAAAGGACTTACACCTCACTTCAGTCAAGTAGACTTGTATTATGTGATTATTTTCCATTGGTGCAGATAATCCAGGGCTAAGAGCTTGACAAAGGTGGAATGGAGAATGGAGAGCCCATACTAAAGGAAGGACTCTGCAGGTGGTGCTGCATGCCAAGTCCAGGGCCACCAAGCCCTCCATCTTTCTTAAAGTGACACAGCGTGACTTACAGGCGCTGGGCCTCCCAGACCAAACTGCTCCCCTCACTGCCAACAAGGGGCTGAGCCATCACCCCACGGCCCACCGTCCAAGGGGGCAGTTGAAACCCAGATGGGCAGCAGAGAGGTGCCAGCTGCCGGAACGGACCCACTCCTGGAGGGTGCTGCACTCCTAGAGGCCCGTAGACATCACGAGCACTGAAGCGCTGAGTCAGGGGGCCGCCGTTTGCCTCCTGGTCCTGTTTGGCTGAAACATTCCCTGATTAGCACCTCGGGTTTTCTGTTCTGCCTCTTCCAGCCTCTGACCAAGTTCCCATCCTTTGCCTGTTTGTTGCCTTGATGTAGACCTACCAGTTTTGCTCTGAGCGGAGAGGTTCAGTTAACAAGGCCCACTTCTTTTCCTAACATTACAGATTCCTGGGTTACCAGCCCTGAGTATCTTAAAAGGAAGAGAGCCATGATGACTGTGACCGAATGCATTTTCCAAGTTGTCTCATAATTTGACGGTCTTGCGCTTCAGACAAGATTTCGGGAAGAGGGCACTGGGGAGTTTGCTTCTTTTTTTTTTTTTGGGGGGGGAGTTTGCTTCTTTAAATCCTGGCATGGGAAGGACAGACTGGTTAGGAAATACAACTCTCCCCCACCCGTGTAGCACAGACAGCTGAAAACCAACTACAGTATACGTCACTGGAAAGAAGCAGATTGTATACTATTGTTCACTGAGTATCTCTACCAAGCAGGCACACTCCTGGGTGTTTTCACATTCTACATTCACTTGATGCAGCATTTCTATAAAGTAGGCAAGATAATCCCCATTTTACAGATGAGAAGACTGAGGAGACAGAAAGAGGCCGGGAGCCACTGAACACAAGGCAGCCACAAACGAAATCCTTGATCATGGCACTGCACCGCCATGCTTGGACTTACAGCCTGCTTATTTTGGTCACACGCTTCCCTGTTCTAGAGAAGTCCTTGTTTTCTTCTTTTAGGCCTGTGTGTAAAAAGTCTCATAATCATTTCCAGTAATTTGTTCTCTTCAGTCACTGAGCTGACCTATTCCTGTCCTGGCTAAGTGAAGTGGAAAAGTTCAGAGAGCTGGAGCTAAGAGTGAAAACTTCACTGACCAGTCCTGATGTCCTTACTGGCATTTGCAAAAATCGAGCTCAGATCCTAACCGCTTGCAGGGGTGTCCATCTGTCACGGGTAACTCAGGACAAGCGCTTGACTTGGCAGCCGACTTCTCATACTCTCCACAAGGGTTTGGGGGGTTTCTTCCTCTCCACCAGGAGCCAGTGGGGTCTGGGAAGTACAGAATCAGCTCCCGTCAGATACAGAGAGGGAGGTATTTCCACGAAAGGACTTACACCTCACTTCAGTCAAGTAGACTTGTATTATGTGATTATTTTCCATTGGTGCAGATAATCCAGGGCTAAGAGCTTGACAAAGGTGGAATGGAGAATGGAGAGCCCATACTAAAGGAAGGACTCTNCCAGTGGGGTCTGGGAAGTACAGAATCAGCTCCCGTCAGATACAGAGAGGGAGGTATTTCCACGAAAGGACTTACACCTCACTTCAGTCAAGTAGACTTGTATTATGTGATTATTTTCCATTGGTGCAGATAATCCAGGGCTAAGAGCTTGACAAAGGTGGAATGGAGAATGGAGAGCCCATACTAAAGGAAGGACTCTCTGCAGGTGGTGCTGCATGCCAAGTCCAGGGCCACCAAGCCCTCCTAAAAAGAATTTCACTGTGTCGCACTGAATGTCCGCGACCCGGAGGGTCTGGTTTGACGAGGGGAGTGACAGTTGTTCCCCGACTCGGTAGTGGGGTGCCGGGTGGCAGGTTCCCCCGTCGACTTTGGGTCTACCCGTCGTCTCTCCACGGTCGACGGCCTTGTCTGGGTGAGGATCTCCCACGGGCACTCCTAGAGGCCCGTAGACATCACGAGCACTGAAGCGCTGAGTCAGGGGGCCGCCGTTTGCCTCCTGGTCCTGTTTGGCTGAAACATTCCCTGATTAGCACCTCGGGTTTTCTGTTCTGCCTCTTCCAGCCTCTGACCAAGTTCCCATCCTTTGCCTGTTTGTTGCCTTGATGTAGACCTACCAGTTTTGCTCTGAGCGGAGAGGTTCAGTTAACAAGGCCCACTTCTTTTCCTAACATTACAGATTCCTGGGTTACCAGCCCTGAGTATCTTAGAAGGAAGAGAGCCATGATGACTGTGACCGAATGCATTTTCCAAGTTGTCCCATAATTTGACGATCTTGTGCTTCAGACAAGAGTTCGGGAAGAGGGCACTGGGGAGTTTGCTTCTTTAAATCCTGGCATGGGAAAGACAGACTGGTTAGGAAATACAACTCTCCCCCACCCATGTAGCACAGACAGCTGAAAACCAACTACAGTATACGTCACTGGAAAGAAGCAGATTGTATACTATTGTACAGATGGGAATGTTGAGGCTCGGATGAGCACGGGCTGCAGGGGATCTCAGAGGATGTGTTTTCAATGGCTGCCGCCAGGCAAAGCTTGGGCTAAAGGCCAAGCTCAGACCAGGAACAAGGAAACAGAAAGTTTTCAGGAGGACCCCAGTGGCTTATGAGAGGGGCTGGGCCCTACCACCTGACACTCCACCTATTGACTTTGGATGTCTGCTCTGAAAATCTTCCTTCTTCCGCCCCTCCCTGGCCAGGGGATGGAGGCAGTAGAGGGCAAGAGAGTGGTTTGGTAACTTCAGAAAAGATTTGCTTATTTGTTCCTGCCTCGCAGAATCAGAGAATAAAAGCTCTCTGGGGTCCCGGAACTGGCCTAGGGGAAACTGAGGGAGCCTGGTGACCGAAGCCGACTTTCCACTTCCAGGATCTTTCACGTTCAGGTTTGACACTTCTAGCCTCCTCGGGCTCAGGCGTGCCCACCGCCGTCTCTGCCATCACACCCCCACCAGTCACAACGATCGAGTACAGACAACCCCCGCTCCTGCCCCACTCCAGAAGGCCTAGAAGAAATGTCATTTTCACTTTCTAATTAGGAATCAGTGGAGCTAGGGAAACAGTGAGGGGCTGGACATCTGGACAGTGACACAGGGAGGCAGGTTGTCAGGGAGAAGGAGGTGACTCAGTGAGTTCATGGAGATGGAAGAAAAGATCTGAGGCCCCGGTGCACACACGTGGCCAGTCAGTGGCTCTCTGCGACACATCCAGTGACCTGGACCTTGAATCTGGTAGCAGCCCTCCTCCCCTCACACTCCCCACACGCCTGCCACCCAGCATGGCACTGTGACTTTTCCCTCATTGTGGTTGCTCTTGGCATGGACATGAAGCCGCCAGGTCATAGACGCTCTGCTCCGAGCCCCCTGAGAAGGGCCCTGTGGAGCCCCTGTGAAATCACCAACCAGGCAGGCAAACATTTATAAGGAAGCTTCCTCTTATTTACTTCCTGACGGGGAGGTTCACCAGAAAACCTCTGAACATAAGTCTGGGCTCAAAGATTCCTCCAAAATCTGACCCAAGCTAAGCCAGGCCAACTGGACTGTTCCAGTCTGGGGCACCAGGCAGTGACCACACAGGGACCAGACTGCCAAGCTGAGCAACAGTGCAGTCGTCCACGTCCCAGGCCCTCTCTCAAGCCCCAAAGGTGAAAATAAGACAGCGAGAATCAACGCTGTGCTCCTGCCAGTGGATGACAGCTGGGCCAGGAAATACTAGACCATTATTTGCTGATGGCAAGGGCAGGCAACCTGGCATAAATGATCCCAAATGGTCCACTTCCTTAAAAAACGGGGTTTGGGAGGAGAGGGGCTTGGTATTTAGCTTTTGCAGAGTCACTGTCACAATTTTCTTTTCCAGCGATTGTTCCTAAAATGCTCTGTAAAGGCTTACCAAGAAATGCTCGATTTCAGGGCTGGCTGGCCTGGGATTAAACATTGACTGCAGACAAGAGTTAAACATTGACTCAGCTAAAGACCTGCATGTGGGAGCAGAGAGCTGGCAGCAAACAGCAGTGGTAGGCATTTCCTCTCTCCACTCTTGTCCCACTTGTCCCGCATAGTCGCATTCGTGAGGACTGTCCCCAGTGAGCGATGCCGAAAGGGCAGTGGAGATCTGGGGAAGGACCAGATAGCGTAGGCCTTCCCTTCTCTGTTGGTGGCTGGGTCAGCCCAGGGTCTGGGAGCTTCACACTAGTAGTGCCAGCCTGGGGGCCTGTGGACCTGGCCTTCTCCAGTCTTGGCAGGATCAATTCAGTGCAAATGGGAGCCCTTGGCTGCCTGGGAAAACAGACTTCAAAAGATTCATCCGGGGGAGTAAAGGCTTTGCGAAGTGGAGGAAAGTGCTCAGTGTTGGGAGACCTTGGTTCTCGACCCATCCACACCAAACCTGGCCAAGTCCTCTCACTTCCCTGCCCTTGGTTCCTCACGGGTCAGCGGGGAAATCAGTCCATTCCAACAGCCTATGCTGTCCCCGGGCTGAACCATCAACACCTTCTAGATGCCAGCCACTGTCCATCTTATACTTAATCTTCGCACCATAGTAATGGGGTAAGGATAATTAGCCCCATTTTATAAATGAGAAAACCAAGGCCCAGAGACATTAAATAACTTGTCAAGTGGGCCCCCCGCTAGGAAGTGGCAGGACTTGGATGTGAACCCAGGGAGTTCCAGGTCTGGAGTGTGGGAGCTTTCCCAAGGCTGCCTGGCTGGTGTGTGGGGCTGATGACTCTTCAGTTAGACAAGAAGCTCTTAGGGAACAGGGATGCACACCCCTGCATGTCTCAAATTTCCTTGGCCCTCGAACTTGCTGTGGGGCATAGTTTTGCGGTAGACTGATTGAACAACTGGTCACGGACACAGCAGAAGTTTGTGTAGGCTGAAAAGTGGCCTTCCAAAGACAGGTCCACCTCTGATCTCTAGAATCTATAAGTGCTAACTTATTTGAGAAAAGGGTCTTTGCAGATGTAATTCCATTCAGGATCTTGAGATGAGATCATCCTGGATTATCTAGACAGACCCCAAAGGCTATCACAAGTGTTCTTATAAGAGAGGCAGAGAAACATTTGAGGCACAGAAGGCAATGTGAGCCAAGGACACAGACCAGAGTGATGTGGCTGCAAGGCAAGCAGGGCCAAGGAACGCCAGCAGCCACCAGGAGCTGGAAGAAACCAGGGTCCGGTTCTTCTCCTGAGCCTCCGAGGGAGCCCTGAGCCCACACCCTGATCTCCGACGTTTGCCTTCCAAGAAACAACACTTTTTAGCTGTTTTAGGCTGCCCCGGGTGTGGTCATTTGTTGCAGCCACCCCAGGAAACTAAATGCGATGCTCAATCAAAACACGGAGTCCTAGAGCCGGGAAAGCCTTGGAGGTCACTTGGTCCAGTGCCCCGGTTTAACAGATGAAACACCTGCAGTCCTAAAGGGGGAAGTGGTTTGGCGAAGGTCGCTCAGTAATTTAGAGCCAGATACAGGCTTGCTGACCCCAGGCCAGGGCTCCCCAATTGATTCGTGCCGAGTCCTACAGTCGTGAAAGGCAAACGAGGAGACTTTCTCATTATTATTTTCCTCTCTGATTATTATTTTAAGACGGAGGGGGAGCTCTTAAACAGATGAAGCGCTGTCCGTCTTGGAGGTGTAACTCCTGCTTCTACTGTCATCATTCTTGAGTCGGGCGGCCACTCTCCTCCCCCAGGACTGGGAGGCACGGCCTATGTCTTGGGGCCAGTGGGTTCCCGGTGGGGAAACCGCAGCGAAAGACAGGAAGCTGGGGGACTCCAGTCACACCGCTAGTACGTGGCTGAGCCCAAAATAGGACGCAGTGTTCTGACTTAATAACTCTTCCCTGGTTCTGCTTCTCACTTGCTTCTTTCCCTAAGCTGGGTCAGTAGGCAACGTGGACTTGGGGTATGTGTGGGGGCATGGGCATTGTCAGCTAAGATGGTTTGGGGGACTCCTGGGAACACACCAAGACATGACCCAGGAAATGTCCCATCATCACAGACTGTAGGGCTGAGAGAGGAGCCCTGGGCCCCTCAGGCAGCCTAAAAGCAGCTGTTTCCTGGACGTGCTTCCCTCCCTCCCTCATCAAGGCTGTGTCCTAGGGCTCACTGGGTCCTCCTTAAGCCAGACTCCAGACAACTAGACACAAGGTAGCCCTGCTTTGGGGAAAGTGGGTAAAAGAGAATAAGAGAACAAAACCTACAAACAGCTTGACAATTGAATTCCAAAGAAGAGAGAAATAAGAAGGAAAAACCTTTGAAAGGAGCCGTATAACCTGGCAGAACTAGAATTTTCCCCTCATTGTCCCCAAACTTTCTCCACCTCCCCTCACACTCTCCCACTTCATATTGACCCTGGGGCTAGGGAAGGGGACGGCTGAGCGGGGAAGAAAGATGGCTCAGCTGCCCATGCGTCTCTGTGCCTGTCATCCCCCCATCACCGCGGGGCTTAGTCCAGGGCTGCCGCTGGAGAGGAGACTGACACTGATGGAGAGACCCCCAAGGGTTTGGGGGTGCCAGACAAGGGGACCTGTGCCTCGCTTGTCCTGTGTGGAGCCCGAGGGTCGGCATCTCACCAATGTCCACTGAAGCCCCAGTTACGTGGGGCAGGTGAGCGCAGAAAGCTACAGGGGAGTTGGGGAAAATGAGGCTCTGCAGCACGGGATCTGAAAGCACCAGAAAAATGTGAGTGAGCCACACTTGCCCTGCACACACTGGAGGTCCTACCTGCAGGAGCCTAGACGCAGAGACAAGGAGACCCAGGGTTGGCAACAGACCTTTCAAGATGGGCCGGTGTAAAGGCCACCAGCCAGTAGGAGGGGGTCACACCACAGTGGATGGGGCTATTCTTTTCTAGGGCGTGAGGCCCACTCAGAGCCAACGTGGGGGGTTCCTTCCCTCCATCTTGACAGTCACAGTGGTGCAAGCCACCCCCTCACCAAGACCGGGTCCCCAGGGTTCACAGAAACACCAGAACAGAGACAGGGGGACAGAAAGGAAAGCCAACCCAGAATGAGACTGTTTTAAATCAGGAGGAAAGTGAAGGAGATATCACTGAATCAAACCAACTTTACCTGTAAGTGACTAGGTAATTTTTCCAACATCAGTCAGATTATGGCTTTAAGGTCTGAAAAAAAAGCTGCATAATAGAAAACAAGGTTCATTTTCCCACCATCCAAACCCATGACCTCAGGCTGATAGCCCACTGTGACTGAGTGGGTAGCTAAAATAAGACCTGGGTTCTGCCTGCCTTGTGTTTTTTCTGGGACTCTATTTCCCCTTTCCCTCTTCCCCTTCTGGGGTCCGGCCTGCAGGACACTGTAGAAAGAGCCTGGGCCAGCACTGCACAGGTAGGACTGGGTGGGATTCTTGCATGGGGTGGGCATGGGAGGGGTGGGGGGAGCACACGGGTGTTGGGGAGGGGGCTCCACTTGTATGACTCGGACGAAGGTCGTTTGGGGAACTCCTGGGAGTCCTAACCAGGTCAGGTCAGGGAAACCACCAGACTAACCGAGTCAGGGAGGGAGGCTTCTACCGCCGCTCAGACGGTCAGCGCTCACTTTGCTGAGTGAGGCGCCAAGCCCGGGTCCCAACAAGACCCCGAGCTCTGCCATTCCTGGAACCCCGGGGCAGCCGGAGCCTCCAGCTCCTCTAGCATGTGAGAGGGGGAAAACATGGTCCCCCGGGTCCTGGGGGCTCTTGGACTGATGAAAGGGGCTCTGCAGGAGACACAGAAAAAGTGGACTTAATCCAGGGAGTGGGGGACGGGTCCCCAGGTGCGTGGAGATGTGAGGCTATTCCTGCCACCTGTACCCCTTCCAATGCGTTTCAACTCTGCACTAATATCCGGTGCTAGCCTCAGCCTTAGGTTTGGTATCACTCTGTCTATTTTCCAGCTAAAAAAGAAATAATGAAGGAGACTTGCCTAAGATCTTGCAGCTGGAAAGCAAACAGAACAGGCTCTCCATGCATGATACCCTGTCTCCCATCCTGCAGGTGCAATGATGGGGGACTCCCAAGTAACAGAGACTCCCCAAGGTCAAAGGGAAGCAAGTGGAGCCAGGCAGGAAGGCAGACAGGAAAGAAAAGCAAGGGCTCTGTGGGAGTCACGTGCCGCTGGCCAGCCGCCATGCCCGTGGGAGAGTGTCCCTTTAAGAGCCCAGGTGTGGGTCAAGCACCGAACAGTTTCAGTTTTGGCAGCAGCATCCAGTGTCCCGTCGGAGGCTTCTAGAAAAGCCAGGGCTGCGGACTGGTCAGCAAGCGGTGCTCCCGAAGCTGACAGGGTAGGAGGAAGGAGCTCAAAGTAAGTGGGGCTGCTCTGGGGTCCCCGAAAGGATGCCATCTGGGAAGGGCCCTCTGCATGCACACCCAAGTCCCCAAAGAATGGGATGAGGGGAACGTGGCCACCGCCCACGTGCCCAAGCGTGTCGTTGGGGAGCTGATGGGCACAAGCCCGGGTGCATCCCAGAGAGACAAAGTAAGGTCCAGGGGTGAACGCTCGGCAGATGGGAAGAAGGGATGTCTGGGCTTGGCACATGGTGTTCTGCTCAAAATTTGGTCTCTGAGTTCCCTCCCTCCTAATTCCTCCATAATTTAATTGTGACCTTAGGCAAGTCACCTAATTGCTCTCTCAGCCTCTGTTTCCTAATGTGCAAAATGGGCATAAAAATAAGGCCGATCACTTATGGTTGATGTGAGATTCAAACGAAAAAAGATGTGTGAAATTGCTTTGAAAACTCTAGAGCAAAATAACAGCTGTTTTGGTGTTTTCCAATTCAGTTCAGTTATTCCAGGACTATTGAGCACCAGACCAACCCAGGTAGGATAATGCCTACGCAGGTCCTGGTACAAGGCGGGTACCCTTCTAGTCCTTGAATATTTCTCCTTTCAGCTTTCTGGTGGAGGCACACGCAGTCCATTTTTCTGGGTTTCGAAGACACCCTGAAATGCTTTCCAACTTCAACCCTACTTTGCTCTCACAGATCCCTGCCACCCCAAGGTATAATGTGCATCACTGTTTCATCCTGTACCGGCTAAGCTGGGAAAAATGAAGTCCTTCCCAGGAAAGGGAGTTAGGCGGGCAGACCCCCCTGCCAGGCGCAGGCAGCATTCTTCACTCCTCAGGCTCCTGTTGCCTCTGCAGCCAGGAGACCTCAGACACCAGCTCTCTCATCCTGACAGTGTCCCAGGCCAGCCAGAGGACCCTTAGCACAAGCACAGCTGCTCTGCAAGCTGCATCCCTCACCAGCCCTACTGCGCGCCACTGCCCCAGGTCAGCTATGTGGCCGGCGCTGTTTTGCACCTCAGCCTTAACTGTCACTCTCCTAGGGGAATTACAAGGCCCTGAACATCTGGAGTTGGGATGTGTCAATTCATGGGTTAGTGCTGAAGGCGGCTGTCTATGCTCAGAGCCTGTTTTGAAACTCTCCATCCATCATCCCTCGCCCTGCCCTTGGGTGTGGTGATGTGGCAGACGGAGCAACGAACCAGGAGCCAGGAGAGCAGCTAGCTCTGTTATCTCTGCCTGTCTCTTAGAACCTCTGGACTCTGTGGCTTTATTTTACAAACAGTGTAATAGCAGCAGCTTCCAGGTAGAAAACACACTTTTCCTTGGCTTTCACAGCTTCATCTTCTTCCTACCTGAAACAAACCCAGTGGGAAGCAGGATAGGAGTCATAAACCTGTGTTACAGTTGAGGAAACCGAGGCTGTGAATTAATGGTGTAAGGTCACTCAGCAGGTATAAACGACAACATTTGGGCACAGTCATTTTGGTATGGTCATGGGGATATTTTGACATCACCTAAAAAACCACGATACACAACTTTTTAAAAAGTAGCACACGCATGTGCTCAGCAGAGACCCCAGCACCTATGTCTTGCCTCCTCTCTGGGTGGGTGGGGGCTGGGATCCCAAAGACCCTGGCATTGACACAGTGTGATGGACTGGAAAGAAGTTTTGGAGGCCATGTGTCTGGTTACAGGAAACAAATGGAACGTGCCGTACGCATGGTAAGTGCTGGATAAATAGCAGCCATTATTAATTTTCAGGAAGAAATTCTTCTGTTGGCACCTACCTCTGGGTTCAAACACAGTCTTTTCACAGGAACCACCTTTCCTGTGAAAAGCAGAGAGGAGAGACTTGGGCTAAGTTCTCGTCTAAGACTGGATTTCCTGCTCCTGCCCCTCTGATTGCTTCCTCTCAACTTTAAGACCCTCTGCGGCACAGCACAGGAACTAAAACCTTGTGTGCTTGATCCAGAGTGCCTGAATCTGAACCCCATCCCACTCACTTACCTGCTGTGTAACTCTGGGCAAGCATCTTACTTCTCTGGATCTCCACTGTCTCATTTGTGAAATGAGTTTACCCATTGTACCCTACCTCCCAGGGTGACTGTGGACTAAATGAGTTAACACATGTAAAGCGCCTGAAAGTGACTCCATTGTGCCAGCTGAAATCAGGATCCCTCACTTGTAGCCCAGTCCCTGGCACACATCTGCTCTTTCCGGCCGTGACAGTCCAATCTGAACAGCTCACCCCCAGTCTTCGAAGGATGCTCAGCAAACAGATGTCTGTTCTCTCACTCTGAGACAGGAAAAAGAGAAGACTGTGTTAATTTTAAAGAGGATGTGGGAAAAGAACTGTTATTTTTAAGCCGGATACCCTACTTAAGACTTTACATATGTTGCCTCATCTAATCCTTATGGTGACTCACTAGACTAGATGCAATTATCTCCAGTTTACAGATGAACAGTGGGGCTCAATGGATTTAAATAGTCTGCCCCAAATCACACAATCCTCAAGTGAGAGAGCCAACAGCCAACCTGAGGAGTCCATACGCTGTGCTATTCTCTAAGTGCACAGCACCCGTGAAAGTCAAGTGCACACGCCCCTCAACCTCCTGTGCTAACAAGTAATTGCAGCCTCTTACAGTGGAAGAGCACTTCACACTATTGGGAGTGCCTCTATATATATTAACCATCGTCCCCCATCCCAAGGTAGCCCCTCAACTAGACGAGTCAGGGATGACAATACCCATTTTACAGATGGGAGAGTTGAGCCAGCACATTTTGCCCGAGTGGGAGAGCTCTTCTGGTAGCCTGTGACAGAGCAGAACTCAGGACCTCTGAGTCTCTTCCACCCTCCCTCGAGCTACTGTCCCGTGAGCACCCAGAACAAAGAAGGCGTTGGGCAAAGTGAGAGAAATCAGCCCTGACTTTGTCCTTCTCAGAGAGGAAATGAGGCCCTAACCATTCCCAATCTGATCGATCTTCTTTGAACAGCTGGTCCTGTTCAGAACAGCCAGGCACTCCCCGGAGAGCAAGGCCTCCTGGAGAAGGGGAGATGGGTCTCAGTTGACCCTGCCTTCCAGGAGCTTGCCGTCTGGTAGCGTGGGTGAGATAAACACCCACAGACCAAGCTAGGGTGGGACAGAGTCAGCCACAGGGCTTCTCAAGCTCTGCTGAAAGGCCGTCTGAAAACCTACAAGGCGTGTTCCCAGAGCTCCGTGAAGCCTGGATTCCATGTGTTGAATTTCTGCTGAAGTTTCACGGGCCTACTTTTGACAGGGATGGGGCCAGAAAGTCTTGAATCTTCCTAGCTCACGCCTTCTTTGGAACCTGTGGCTTCTCTCTCCATCTCCCTGCTCTCTGGAGCTTCACTGCCTTTTCTCCAACATTGCCTGTGCTTGAAGACTCTCACATATTCCAGGGCTTACGTAAACTATATAACCTCTCTTACAACCCTGCCTGTCATTACAAGCCTGAGGCCCTCCAAACTCCATGGACTACCCTCCCTCCCCTAGTGGTGCTGTGGTTTCCAGGCTCACCCTCGTGTGTGCTCGGACTCTGCATCCACGCGAGGAGAGAGTGATAGGTCCACACGGACTTGAGCAGCGCCTCTCCTGGCCGTCAGTCCAGGCAAGGAAAGCCCCTGCCCCAGCCAGGCCAGCTGCTCCCCGCTTCTCTGAGCCCCAAGCTCCCTGCTGCCCCAAGTTCACACTCACAGGAAGTCAGAAACTGCCAACATGGCTCCAGGCCCCCCATGATGCCTGCTCTCTCTTCCCTCCAAAGCCCCGAGGACCGTGAGAACCTTAACTGTCCCTCTGCTGTGAGTCAAGCTGGTGACAAGCCCAGAGCTACTGAAGGCCATTTGCTCACCAGCAGCCAAGCCAGGCCCTGGTCCAGAAGACCCTCTCCCTCTGATAGAGGAGAAAGCCTGAACTGAGACGAACAAACATGTGACTCTCAACCACGAGAGCTAAAGATCAGTCATTCCGACTGAAGGCGAGCTAGCTAGAGTAATTTTTTTTTTTTGTATTTATTTATTTTTTTACACAAACTCCCAAACATGAACCCCCCTCCCATCTCCCACCCCACATCTTCCCTCCAGATCATCCCCATACACCAGCCCCAAGCATCCTGCATCCTGCATTGAACATAGACTGGCAATTCATTTCTTACATGATAGTATACATATTTCAATGCTATTCTCCCAAATCATCCCTCCCTCTCCCTCTCCCTCTCCTTCTCCCTCTCCCTCAGAGTCCATAAGTCCGCTCTACACATCTGTATCTCTTTTGCTGTCTTGCAT
>SJYX01021487.1:93168-110823 GCA_006410675.1 Oreotragus oreotragus | reverse complement strand
ATTTTCAGGAAGAAATTCTTCTGTTGGCACCTACCTCTGGGTTCAAACACAGTCTTTTCACAGGAACCACCTTTCCTGTGAAAAGCAGAGAGGAGAGACTTGGGCTAAGTTCTCGTCTAAGACTGGATTTCCTGCTCCTGCCCCTCTGATTGCTTCCTCTCAACTTTAAGACCCTCTGCGGCACAGCACAGGAACTAAAACCTTGTGTGCTTGATCCAGAGTGCCTGAATCTGAACCCCATCCCACTCACTTACCTGCTGTGTAACTCTGGGCAAGCATCTTACTTCTCTGGATCTCCACTGTCTCATTTGTGAAATGAGTTTACCCATTGTACCCTACCTCCCAGGGTGACTGTGGACTAAATGAGTTAACACATGTAAAGCGCCTGAAAGTGACTCCATTGTGCCAGCTGAAATCAGGATCCCTCACTTGTAGCCCAGTCCCTGGCACACATCTGCTCTTTCCGGCCGTGACAGTCCAATCTGAACAGCTCACCCCCAGTCTTCGAAGGATGCTCAGCAAACAGATGTCTGTTCTCTCACTCTGAGACAGGAAAAAGAGAAGACTGTGTTAATTTTAAAGAGGATGTGGGAAAAGAACTGTTATTTTTAAGCCGGATACCCTACTTAAGACTTTACATATGTTGCCTCATCTAATCCTTATGGTGACTCACTAGACTAGATGCAATTATCTCCAGTTTACAGATGAACAGTGGGGCTCAATGGATTTAAATAGTCTGCCCCAAATCACACAATCCTCAAGTGAGAGAGCCAACAGCCAACCTGAGGAGTCCATACGCTGTGCTATTCTCTAAGTGCACAGCACCCGTGAAAGTCAAGTGCATACGCCCCTCAACCTCCTGTGCTAACAAGTAATTGCAGCCTCTTAGAGTGGAAGAGCACTTCACACTATTGGGAGTGCCTCTATATATATTAACCATCGTCCCCCATCCCAAGGTAGCCCCTCAACTAGGCGAGTCAGGGACGACAATACCCATTTTACAGATGGGAGAGTTGAGCCAGCACATTTTGCCCGAGTGGGAGAGCTCTTCTGGTAGCCTGTGACAGAGCAGAACTCAGGACCTCTGAGTCTCTTCCACCCTCCCTCGAGCTACTGTCCCGTGAGCACCCAGAACAAAGAAGGCGTTGGGCAAAGTGAGAGAAATCAGCCCTGACTTTGTCCTTCTCAGAGAGGAAATGAGGCCCTAACCATTCCCAATCTGATCGATCTTCTTTGAACAGCTGGTCCTGTTCAGAACAGCCAGGCACTCCCCGGAGAGCAAGGCCTCCTGGAGAAGGGGAGATGGGTCTCAGTTGACCCTGCCTTCCAGGAGCTTGCCGTCTGGTAGCGTGGGTGAGATAAACACCCACAGACCAAGCTAGGGTGGGACAGAGTCAGCCACAGGGCTTCTCAAGCTCTGCTGAAAGGCCGTCTGAAAACCTACAAGGCGTGTTCCCAGAGCTCCGTGAAGCCTGGATTCCATGTGTTGAATTTCTGCTGAAGTTTCACGGGCCTACTTTTGACAGGGATGGGGCCAGAAAGTCTTGAATCTTCCTAGCTCACGCCTTCTTTGGAACCTGTGGCTTCTCTCTCCATCTCCCTGCTCTCTGGAGCTTCACTGCCTTTTCTCCAACATTGCCTGTGCTTGAAGACTCTCTCATATTCCAGGGCTTACGTAAACTATATAACCTCTCTTACAACCCTGCCTGTCATTACAAGCCTGAGGCCCTCCAAACTCCATGGACTACCCTCCCTCCCCTAGTGGTGCTGTGGTTTCCAGGCTCACCCTCGTGTGTGCTCGGACTCTGCATCCACGCGAGGAGAGAGTGATAGGTCCACACGGACTTGAGCAGCGCCTCTCCTGGCCGTCAGTCCAGGCAAGGAAAGCCCCTGCCCCAGCCAGGCCAGCTGCTCCCCGCTTCTCTGAGCCCCAAGCTCCCTGCTGCCCCAAGTTCACACTCACAGGAAGTCAGAAACTGCCAACATGGCTCCAGGCCCCCCATGATGCCTGCTCTCTCTTCCCTCCAAAGCCCCGAGGACCGTGAGAACCTTAACTGTCCCTCTGCTGTGAGTCAAGCTGGTGACAAGCCCAGAGCTACTGAAGGCCATTTGCTCACCAGCAGCCAAGCCAGGCCCTGGTCCAGAAGACCCTCTCCCTCTGATAGAGGAGAAAGCCTGAACTGAGACGAACAAACATGTGACTCTCAACCACGAGAGCTAAAGATCAGTCATTCCGACTGAAGGCGAGCTAGCTAGAGTAATTTTTTTTTTTNGGCTTTGTAGTAGAGCCTGAAGTCAGGTAAGTTGTTGCAATCCCTATCAAGCTACCAGCGGTATTTTTCACAGAACTAGAACAAATAATTTCAAGATTTGTATGGAAATACAAAAAACCTCGAATAGCCAAAGCAATTTTGAGAAAGAAGAATGGAACTGGAGGAATTAGCTAGAGTAATTTTATAAGAAGGTAGACTCTGTTCTTCAGCAGGACCTATACCTAGTCCCAACCTGCAATTGTGCAGACACATATTGTGAATATATGAGGGGCAGTACCTTGGTAAAATGAGAATGATCTAGAATATCCCAGCCTGACTACTGAAAATACAACTCCTATTTTAAGAGCCAGGAAAGGTGCCTTCATGCATGATATACTAACTTATGTATATCTCAGAGGGAGAATAGGTCCCTCTGAGCATCCAAGGAGTGATAATAGGGTACCAATTTGATCTCATTCTGTTTTAAGTCTTGGGGCCAGAATCTCTCCAACCCTTAGATTTCCTATCTGCCCAGGAAGATATTCTCTATCCCTTGGGTTGCTGTGATGGTGGATAAAGTCATAAAGCAAAGAAGGTAGCAGAGCATTCTGTGCCCAGTAAATAATATGATCTCTCTTCCCTTCCTAAAGCAAATCCTTTGAATCCAGCTCCAGCCCCATGGAACTGGGGCCTCCCTGACACCCAAATCTCCCAGGTTTGGGGACAAATATGGTTTTAAGACTTTGAGAGGAAGGGATTTCTAATGATTTGCAAAGCCCAGGGTCTTTCAGCTGAGAGCAAAGAAACTGTGCTTTAAGTGAAGTTTTGAGCAGAGACTTCTTGCTCCTGAGAACGTGGGGGTGTGGGGAGAGTCCAGTCTAAGCGGGGACTGGACCGTGTGCTTCCTACCAAGGTCAGCTTCCACAAAACTTGCCCTCTAGCTCTGCATGCCTGGTGATCTCATCGCTGGTGGGAGGTTATGCAAAGGGTAATTGGGCACATGTGAGCATCCTCCCCTACATGGACCTTCACTGCTAGCCAAGCATGTCACAAATGAGAGGCGCCTGGGGAGGAAGTCAGGACCACTACTTTGGAAAATGTGGCCCCTGCCTGCAGCAAGCCAGGGCAAGTGGCTGTTACCAGTCCAGACTAGGGGCTGTCTCCTCCAACTCAGCCTATGGGAAGACCCACTGCAGTCCAGAGAAATATCAGGAAGTTTGCTGATGTCAGGGGAGAACAGAGGTGAGAACCAGAGAGCCCCTATTAGTTGGGGCTCCTTAAAGCAGATGGCACGGTGTCCTCCCACCGGCCATTGTGCCCAAGCCCAGTGCAAATGGCAGGTGGCGGGACTCTACAGTGAGCCCATCCCAAGGAGAGGAGAGAGACTTCCCAGCCCTCTGACCTCCGCTCCCACCTGGGAGTCAGTCCCACGTCCACCCGGGTGGTCCTGCAGCCAGCTTCATCCTGAGCACATCCGAGCTGGAGCTGACGCTGGCATTTGGCTAAGGCCGCACTCCAGAGGTTAATCATTGGCCTGCTATGAAAAGTCCAGGGCAATTAACCAGAATCAAGAGAGGCTCAAGCTGCCACCCGACACCCATATTTGTCCCTACCTCCCCAAACCCGCTCCCCCAACTCTTCCGAAGAACTGGATAAACAGAATACCTTTATCTCCATGAGGAAATAAAGAGGTGCTTTGCTGGGAAATTCCCTCACAGAAAAGAAGGAACCAAGCAAGATAAACAGGTCTATTGCCTTTGGCTCAAGCTAGCAAAGGGCGTCTCTGGGAGCAGGAGCAAGGCCAAGGCAGGAAGAGGGGCCTGGGAGATGGGTGCCCATGCTCCCTGCTGCCTCGAGCCTCCTTATCTTTGTGGGTGTTCATCACTGCCCAGCACGTGTTAACACACCTTTCTCCTTCCCCCCTCTCAGCATCAAGTCTGCTCCAAAACTGAAAGCCTGGCAAGGTTCATGAGAGAGTGGGGACTCCCCTCTTCACCTCCATCCTCCTCCAGGCTGTGGTCAGGGTCCAGAGGACAGCAGGGGTCAGGCAGGGCCCTGGGGCTCTCAACCTTCCCCAGCCCTGGGCTGTGTCCCCAGAAGTGACAAGGTCCACACGTGCGACACCCTCTGAGTGGCCTCACCTCGGATTTTCCATCTTTGTCCGTCAGCCTCACCAAGCAGGAGGTGGTCACACCTATGTGTTTAACCCTGATCCCATAACGGAGTCTCTGGGAAATCCTGGGCATGTCACTCAGCATCTCACGATCTTGATTTTTCTTATCCAGGAAGTGGTTGTAATTATATCTGTCCTGTCTCATTTAAAGGGAATGTCTAGAGCTCCAGTGAAGTGGTGTAAATGACAACGTTTGAAAAGCAAAGGGCGCTCCACAGATAACAAGAATAAGCATGAAGGATAAGCACCTCACTCANATCTTGATTTTTCTTATCCAGGAAGTGGTTGTAATTATATCTGTCCTGTCTCATTTAAAGGGAACGTCTAGAGCTCCAGTGAAGTGGTGTAAATGACAACGTTTGAAAAGCAAAGGGCGCTCCACAGATAACAAGAATAAGCATGAAGGATAAGCACCTCACTCAGTCTGAGACGGAATACGGGCAGTGAGACAGACTCAGAGCCTGGACTCTGGGGGCAGATAAAGCAGGGTTCGGTCTTCCCCACCACCTCCACCCCCACCCGACCTATCCCCACATTTAATCCCTGTGTGGCCTTGAGGAAAGCCCTTAACCTTTAAGCTTTCATTTCCTCCTACGTCAAGTGTAGATAAGGATGCCCACCTCTTAGGAGTGATACCAAGTTTAAATGAGATACTGGAAATGCATTGTTTCACGGGTACGTCACGGAATGCAGTGCGAGGACCATTGGCCGTGGTCGTGACCACACTGCCTCTGCGCATCTCTATTTACTCGCGTGACAGGCGATAAATTATGCCAGCCCCCTCCACTTCCCAGGGATGTAGGGAGGGCAGCTGGAGCAGAGAGGTGGAGACACTTCTTGGTAATAACTAATGATCTGGAGAGCTGTTCCTGAGATCTTAAGATCTTGCCCAGGATGATGCCTACTCCCAACCCCACGGGGGTGGGGAAACAGAGGAAATGATGCGTGTGTGTCCCTATCCCAAAGGAACTAGCAACTTAGCTGAGAAGATGAAAGCCTACCTACCTAAAGAACAAAAGGCATTGTGGAAGGACGGGACTTTGAGCTGTGATTGATCTTGCCCAGGATGATGCCTACTCCCAACCCCACGGGGGCGGGGAAACAGAGGAAATGATGCGTGTGTGTCCCTATCCCAAAGGAACTAGCAACTTAGCTGAGAAGATGAAAGCCTACCTACCTAAAGAACAAAAGGCATTGTGGAAGGACGGGACTTTGAGCTGTGATGGGAAAGGCGGGGCCATTCACTCTTTGACAGGTTTTATGTCCATTGCTGGAGACCCAGAATCGAACAGGTGTTACAGGGGCCGGAAGCTCAGCTAGTCTTGGATGACAAAGTCGTTTTACCCCTCCTGCCGCTGTTTTTCAGCAACCTCGCAGGACGGTGGCTGGCAGCAGAGACCCGCGGGAGCCCCCAGCGATGTCGCGCCTGTTCCTCGCCTGCCTGCTGGCCATCTTCCCAGGTGCGTCAGCCAGGCCCCAGCCCGCTCCATCCTAGCCCCTGGGCCCCAGGGATCGGGCCCGTCCCCAGGAACATCCAGGCAAGGCTGGCACCCCCTCGGGGAGCAACCACAGACACTGCAGGGAGGATGGGTGAGCCAGCGCCGGGGCGTCAGGACTAGAAATGGCACTCTCTTGCTGGCCAACGGTCTTCACTGGGAATAAGGAAAACGAGAACTTGACCGTAAACCAAGCCTCATTCTTGAGTTGCTTTGGGATTTGGGAGAAATGACTTATATTTGTGCCTGTTGACATTTTTATCTGGAAAGAAAAGAAGAAAAGAATCAACAAAATATTTTAGAAATATAGGGAAATAACAGATACAAATGAAACAAAGTAGCACTCCACAAGGATGGTTTTAAATATATATATAATATATATATAAATGTATATAAATATATATAATTATATAACATATAAATATATTATACCTATTTAAATATATATAAATATGTATACACACAAGAAATATTATAAATATATGTGTACAAGCAAGGAGATCACTGTTTGCCATTTGTTTTCTTAATGTGGCTATCATTAATGAATTATGATTAAAATCTTAGAACTGCTTAATAATTGTGCAATGTAGCAATTGCCTAGCTGCAGCGCCTGGTGACCAACCCACAGAAGACAGATGTCTCAGGAGGAAAAGTTCATGACCTCAGCATGGACTGTCTAGACCCCCTCAGGAGGCTTTCCCTCCGGCAGCCTCAGAAAGCCCCTGCCTCTGTCCTCACAGTGGTCTCCACGAAGAGTCCCATCTTCGGTCCCGAGGAGGTGACCAGCGTGGAAGGCCGCTCAGTGTCCATCACGTGCTACTACCCGGCCACCTCCGTCAACCGGCACACACGCAAGTTCTGGTGCCGGCAGGGAGCCAAGGGCCGCTGCACGACCCTCATCTCCTCAGAGGGCTACGTCTCCGACGACTATGTGGGCAGAGCCAACCTCACCAACTTCCCGGAGAGTGGCACGTTTGTGGTGGACATCAGCCACCTCACCCGAAATGACTCAGGGCGCTACAAGTGTGGCCTGGGCATTAGCAGCCGCGGCCTAAACTTCGATGTGAGCCTGGAGGTCAGCCAAGGTAAGGGCTCAGGCTCCCGCGATTTCTGGGGGGAGTGAGAGGGAGGAAGGATTTCCCGAGAGGGCAGGGTGCCCTGGCGTGGGGAAGGCTGTGGGTCCATCCAGAGCCTTCCATTTGCACAGTAGAGGGTGGGAATGAGGCAGATGGAACCTACTTGGATACGGGGAGGGCGGCTGACCCTCTCTAGGTCTTAAGGGCCTGACATAGTTCTGGTTTTACTGAAGCTCTAGCTTAGAAGAGCATGAGGAGAAAAAATTCTCTCCTCATATTTGTTGCAGGTGGGACCAGAGGTCCAGGAGCAGGGGGAGATTCATAGGCATCCTTAAGCTCTGCTGTTAGAGCACCCTTCACATTAAGACCTTGGCCACCAGACTTCTTTTAACATATATTCTCTTACCTGATCTCCAGTAGTCCCTCAGAAGTCTCTGCGTAAATTAAATGATCAGTTCTTGTCCAAAGACCGTAAGATTGGATGTAACAAATGACACAGGCACAAGTATCAGGAGAGAACAGAGCAGGGAGAGACGAGTGCCAGCTTGGGAAGGCTTCCTGGAGAGGGCAGCAGAAAAGCTGGACTTTGGAAGACAGATTCTGATGCTGTCTCTCTGGGAAAGAGGGCCCTCCATTGTCCAAAGACCGTAAGATTGGATGTAACAAATGACACAGGCACAAGTATCAGGAGAGAACAGAGCAGGGAGAGACGAGTGCCAGCTTGGGAAGGCTTCCTGGAGGGGGCAGCAGAAAAGCTGGACTTTGGAAGACAGATTCTGATGCTGTCTCTCCGGGAAAGAGGGCCCTCCGGGTGATAAGCATACCCAGCCCTCGTCAGAAACATTGAGGAAGTGAACCGTGTGGAAGGCAGCTCAGCATCCTATGATGCAAGAAAGAAAACCACAACTTGTTCCCCACCCTTCACCCTGCAGATCCTGCACAGGCAAGTGATGCCCACGTCTACCCTGTAGACGTGGGAAGGACCGTGACCATCAATTGCCCTTTCACAAGTGCGAATTCTCAGAAGAAAAAATCCTTGTGCAAGAAGACAGATCAGGACTGTTTCCTAGTCATCGACTCCACCGGGTATGTGAACAGTGGCTATAATGGCAGAATACATCTCAGTATCCTGGGTACCAACACATTAGTGTTCAGCGTTGTCATCAACCGAGTCCTGCTCAGTGATGCTGGGATGTATGTCTGCCAGGCTGGGGACGATGCTAAAGCCGATAAGAGCAACGTTGACCTCCAGGTGCTGGAGCCCGAGCCTGAGCTGGTTTACAGAGACTTGAGGAGCTCGGTGACCTTTGACTGTTCCCTGGGCCCCGAGGTGGCAAATACGGCCAAATTTCTGTGCCAGCAAAAGAATGGGGAAGCTTGCACTGTGATCATCAACACCTTGGGGAAGAAGGCTGAGGACTTCCAGGGCAGGATCCTGTTCGTGCCCAAGGACAACGGCGTCTTCAGTGTGCACATTACCAGCCTGAGGAAAGAGGACGCGGGGCGCTACCTGTGTGGGGCCCAGCCTGAGGGTCAGCCCAAGGACGGCTGGCCTGTGCAGGCCTGGCAACTCTTTGTCAATGAAGGTGAGACCTGAGAGGCAGAAAGGGGAGAAATGGGCAGTCTGCAGGTGAGAACCCCGCTCGGCCCCTCTGAGTCTGACAGCTTCCATCCCTTGACCGGATCTGCTCACTGACGAGCCCTGGACCAGATGCTCTGGGGGCAGCACAAGAGCCCCAAGGCTGTGCGTGATGGCCTCTGCCTTGTGTGATCTCTTAAATCTTCCTCTCTGTTACCAAAGGCCTTTAATGGCCGCCCCTGATCCTCAGGAACGAGGGGAGTGAAGATCCCAACTGTCTGGGTTTCAGAGAGCCATGGGAAGCACTCAGCGTGGAGTCTCCCTGACCCCGGAGCGGGATGGCAGCTCCTCCATCACATTCCGGTGGAAGAAGCCTTGGCTTGTGCTGGTCTCATAGCTTTCCCAAGTCAACGCTCCAGCTTTTAAAATCCCCCCTCCAGCATCTCTTAGGGCTACTGTTATTCAGCGTGATCTGGTTGAATCCCTGCCCCTTCCCACCCTGCGAGCACTCTGTAGTGAGTTACCGTCTTGAGAAACTGAACCAGTACTTGAAGTTCGTGGTTACTACACTTGAGGCTTTCCCGTAAGGGGCTCCCATTCCCTGTCCTTTCTCCTTCCAGCTCAGTCCTCACCACCTCCCCCAGCATCTTCGGTCACCTGGGACTCTCCCAGAGCCTCAGCTTTAGTTTCTTGAAGATAGACCCTGCTTCTCTTGGACGTGGCCTTTGTGCCCCTCAATAATTAAATTTATCTGTGCTATTTAGTATATATTTTAAATCAAACTGTTCTAAATATATTTTTCTTAATTTGGAGAGAAAAAACCCACCTGGCCATCTTGTGGGACGAGCTAATAATAAAAAGACAAAAACTACCTAGAGGGAGATTTTTTAAGAAGCCCAAGGCGAAAGGCTGATGGTCACTCTTTAAATGGCTTCTGTTCTCTGCTCAGAATAAGGTGGGGAAGGGATAGTGGGGGAGGTCCCTGGAGATGGGGAGAAGGCTCCTGCGCCAGGCTCCATGACATTCGGAAAGGCTTTTTCACTTTCTGAGGCCGGTAAGGGGATTGCTCTATACCTCACTCTCCACTCTGGCTGAGCCCACCGGGAGGAGGCTGCCCAGCCCATGCTGAGTTCTCCCATCCCATCTTTGTCTGTGCTTCCAGAGACGGCAATCCCCGCAAGCCCCTCCGTGGTGAAAGGTGTGATGGGAGGTTCTGTGACCGTATCTTGCCCCTACAACCCGAAGGATGCCAACAGCGCCAAGTACTGGTGTCGCTGGGAAGAGGCTCAAAACGGCCGCTGCCCACGGCTGGTGCAGAGCCAGGGGCTGGTGAAGGAGCAGTACGAGGGCAGGCTGGCGCTGCTCGCCGAGCCGGGCAACGGCACCTACACCGTCATCCTCAACCAGCTTACCACCCAGGATGCCGGCTTCTACTGGTGCGTGACTGATGGCGACACGCGCTGGACATCCACAGTGGAGCTCAGGGTTGTCGAAGGTAGGAGTTGAACTTGGGCAAGAGGGAAGGGAGGCAGCTCCGGGACCCCTCCAGTCAACCGCAGCATCACCCCCAGCCACTCCACCTCCCACCTCCCCCGCCTCCAAGCTGCTGGGGAGAGCCCACCCATTCATCCCATAACCAGCACCCTTCCCCCACCTGTTCATACCAGCAACAAACACCCTTTCCTGTTCCCACGCTCTTCAAACCACCACACATAGCAACTCCCGTGATCAAGAGCATCAGCTTCTTCGACAGTCTGTATGGCGCCAGCTGAAGCAGAGTTGAGTTCTTTGTACTGAGTCTCGTTGCTGTTGTTCAGTTGCTAAGTCACGTCCAGTTCATTGTGACCCCATGGACTACCACACACCAGGCTTCTCTGTCCATCAGCAACTCCAGGAGCATGCTCAAACTCATGTCCATTGAGACAATGATGCCATCCAACCATCTCGTCCTGTGTCGTCCCCTTCTCCTCCTGCCCTCAATCTTTCCCAGCATCAGGGTCTTTTCCAATGAGTCAGTTCTTTGCATCAGGTGGCCAAAGTACTGGAGCTTCAGCTTTAGCATCAGTCCTTCCAATGAGTATTCAGAGTTGATTTCCTTTAGGATTGACTGGTTTCATCTTGCTGTCTAAAGGACTCTCAAGAGTCTTCTCCAGCACCATAGTCCTGAGTCCAGGAGAGCAGATAACAGCAAGGAAACACATAGAAGCCCTTGGCAAGGCCCGTGGTCTGTGATAGACTGGAATGACTCATAGTGGTCACCAACAGTCTATTACATGGTCACATAATTGTAAGTGCTTTTTGTTCAGTACAGTGTATTTATTTAGCATGCCGTCCAAAAAGGAACCGGACTGTGGACAAAGCACCCCCACCCCGGCCCCCCGTCACATGCCTGCAGCATCACCAGGGCCAACCTCTGCACCTGTTTCTCCCTCCCTGCTCCAGGAGAACCAAGCCTCAAGGTACCCAAGAACGTCACGGCTTGGCTGGGAGAGGCCTTCAAGCTCTCCTGCCACTTCCCCTGCAAGTTCTACTCCTTTGAGAAGTACTGGTGTAAGTGGAGCAACAAAGGCTGCAGCCCCCTGCCCACCCAGAACGACGGCCCCAGCCAAGCCTTTGTGAGTTGCGACCAGAACAGCCAGATCGTCTCCCTGAACCTGGACACGGTCTCCGAGGAGGATGAAGGCTGGTACTGGTGCGGAGTGAAGGAGGGCCCCCGATACGGGGAGACGGTGGCTGTCTATGTGGCGGTGGAGAGCAGGGTGAAGGGTGAGTCTCCGAGGGCCAGGCCCACATGCCCCAGGGGACTCCAGAGAAAACTGCCAAAGAACATCTCCATCAAGGGTGGCCCCAGGTTTGACTGTAAGAGGCAGGGGCCAGGGGAGGCCTTATGCCCCTTTCTGGTCTCATTTGTCCTTCCAAAAAGAGCATCCCAAATAAATATACAAACCCATCAAAAATAGTGCATTTGACAATTAACCTCAGTCTCAAGACAAATCCCATAGTCACCCTTTCAGGCCACCATGAAGCCCGTTCTATATGGAGAGGTCTTCTACATGTAGACATGTCCAAGTTACTGTTGCACCATACTCTGCCAAAGTCAGCTCCAGAGAGCCAGATAACCTTAATGCACAAGGTCTGGTAAGGAAAATCCAGGCAATCTCTTCCATTAAGGTTGCATTTCAAACTGCTTCTAAAAATACCCCATGAAATGTCTTATCCCTAATGAGGGGGTATTTTTGTGTGGAGGCATGCTCAGTGGTTAAAGTCGTGTTCAACTCTTTGTGACCCCAAGGACTGTCTCCCGCCAGGCTCCTCTGTCCACAGGATTCTCCAGGAAAGAATACTGTAGTGGGTTGCCATGCCCTCCTCCAGGAGATCTTCCTAACGCAGGGATCAAACTTGGATCTCTTATATCTTCTGCACTGGCAGGGGGGTTCTTTACTGCTAGCGTCACCTGGGAAGCAGGCATTAGAGATCAGGGATCGAACAGGTGTCTTCTGCATTGGTAGGCAGATTCTTTACTGCTGAGCCACCAGGGAAGCCCAAGGGGTATGTTTAGTGCCTCTAGAAATGAGGTTATGGCAGCTTCCGGTTGTCAGGCTCACAGAGGGACCCCTCGCCAAGCTGCCCCCGACTCTTTGCAACCCCATGGACTGTAGCCCACCAGGCTCCTCCGTTCATGGGATTTTCCAGGCAAGAATACTGGAGTAGGTTGCCATTTCATTGTAGTCAAGAGGCCCTGGGCAAACCCTGTGAAGAATCTCCCGGTCAGCCCTTGTGCACAGCTGGATCTAAGCACACAGCCTTACAATGGAAGTGAAGTTGGTATGAATAGGACAGAGGTTGTCTGTGACAGGCTGGAGAAGAGCGTAACTCCCCTGCTTCTAGTGTTCTCTGAGACCCTGTCCGAAAAGGCATGAGATCTCCCCACAACCCTGGGATTCCTAATGAAGCCCCACTCCACAGACTCCCTAAACTCAAGCCCCTCTCTGCTCTCCCCAGGGTCCCAAGACGCCAAGCAAGTGAACGCTGCCCCTGCGGGGGCGGCAATAGAATCAAGGGCCGGGGAGATCCAGAACAAAGCCCTTCTGGACGCCAGCTTTTTCGCAGAGGAAAGCGCCGTGAAGGACGCTGCTGGTGGGCCTGGCCGGTGAGGAAGGGTCTTGGGACCCCCACCTGGAGAACATTCGAGAGGCCAAGGACCTGAGTCTGGGTCACCAGGTCCCAGGAAGAGAGCCTGTCCACCTCTTGACAGTGGGTGCACCCGCGCCGCCTTGGCCTGTGGTCTCTGCCCTTCTCCTGAGGCCGGGGCGCGGTCCACCATTCAGCTCCATCTCTCAGTTCTGGGATGCAGGGAAGGCCCAGTACTCGCTTTTGTCCTGTCTGGGAGGGCTTCTTAGAAGGACGGAGCTTGGGGTGCTCTATCCAGAGGAGGGAGTGGATAAATCTGGTTGGCTGGAGCCAACCTGCCAGCCTCTCCTGGGACCCCCAGTGTCCCATGCAGGAACTAAGTTAACCCTTCCCCCAGACCTGCAGGACACGGCAGGAGCTCCAAAATGCTGGTCTCCACCCTGGTGCCCCTGGCCCTGGTCCTGGCCGCAGGGGTCGTGGCGATCGGGGTGGTCCGAGCTCGGCACAGGAAGAACGTCGGTGAGTTCCAGGGCGCTGCCTGCCCGCCACCTGCAGCCTCCAGCCCTCAGTCCTGTCCCCGCAGCCCTGAGGGGACTGCCAGGGTCCCTCCCCTCTCATCCGCTCGGAGGAAGGGTCAGGCAAAGTGAGGTGGGGAATGGCCAACGCACATGTGCCCGAAACTTCCATTAGCTGCTGCCGTCCAAATGCCATCTCTGGAAGCTCATCTTCAGTCGCTAGGGGTCTAAGCTCACAGGGAGGGGCTGTGGGAAGAGGAGGGCAGGGTCCCGGAAACCCGGGCTTTCAGCCTGGGTGTGAGGACCAGTCAGCTGGGTGGCGCTGGGCGTCCCCTTCAGATTTCTGGTGTCCATGTGGCTCAAGACAGAGATGAGGATAATCGCCTAAAAGGGCTGGTGAGAGGGCAAAACGAGACCCTGTGCCCTGGAAGGTCCCAGAGTGATGAGCAGAGGCCAGGGGCTGCTGGGTCTAGGCTGTCTGTGGACAGGGCCTGGTGGGGAGGCTCGGGTCCTTTTCATTCTGGGTCCTCATCAGAGACAGCTGTCAGAGACCCTGCCCCGCTCCAGCCCTCCTGCAGGGATCCCTCGGGGACTTTCCGCCCCCGGCCTTGCACCAACCCCCTCTGTCCCTAACAGACCGGATTTCAATCAGGAGCTACCGGACGGATATCAGCATGTCGGACTTTGAGAACTCCAGGGACTTTGAAGGACGCGACAACATGGGAGCCTCTCCAGAGGCCCAAGAGACGTCTCTCGGAGGGAAGGATGGTACGCCCCTCCCTGGAGGACTGCCCAGGCCCCCGGGGGACACACATGAGCCCCGACTCTGCCTCTAGAGCAGGAATGGGGGGCCAGGGAGGGCTGATCCCCCCTCTCCTGCTCTTCACACAGAGTTTGCCACTGCTACCGAGGACACCGTGGAGAGCAAAGGACCCAAGAAGGCAAAGAGGGTGAGGGCAAAGAGGGAGAAGGCGGCCTCGCATGAGGGTGACGAGGAAAGGCAGTAAGGCCTGCAGTTAGACACCGGGAGAAGTCGTCTCCGATGGGGGCTGGTGCCAGGACAGGGAAGGGGTGCATCTTTCTGGCTGCAGGGTTGATGTGGCTGAAATCCAGGCAGGAGGTGAGCTGCACTGATGGGCTATCAACAGAAGGAGGGAGGGAGGTGGTGCAGGGATGTGGGGAGGAGACTGGGGGTGGTGAGGACAGTGACTGCATTAAAGATTCTGGCCACAGGGTGGGCAGGTCAAATGACATTCCCTGGGGATCAGGGAGGTACTCTTCCTGGGCCGTGGGACTCACAGACAGCTCAGTACCCTCGCTGGAGGATTTTTGGGGGCCGGCATTTTCGCTGGGCCTAAAGACTTTTGCTCATGGGGGGCCCCTTCCCACCCCAACTAAGATCCACGTCAGTTGAAATCCTACCTGCCTTCAGTCACAGGTTACCCTCTCCTTGTGTTTCCCTGATCCCGAGGCACTAATGCTTATTACCACGTCCACACCCCCTGGCCACAGTAAAGACCCCAGCATCTGGAACAGTGAGGGGAACAGGTTGGTCCAGAAGACAGCCGTCCCCACCCCCAGGCCGGTGGTGTGTCTCTGAGCTGGTAGAGGAAGAAGCTGTGAACCTCTGTAGCTAATGCCAGCCTGTGTCACCCCGGCCACGACTGTGGGCAGGGCTTCCGGGGACGGGTTCAGGGCCACAGAGGTGGTTCCACTCCACGTGTTGGAAGGAGGTAGTGAGACCGAGGGAGGTATTTTTAGAAGCTGCAGCTTTCCGTTTCTCATGATCAGTCCCTCTAGGTGAGCATGGTAGCTGGGATGAAGAGGGTAGGCGGACACAGACTCGAGCTGCTTACGACAAGATCGTGAATTTAGGACCCTTAGCGCGTCCCCTCCCCTCAGCCTCCACTGTCCCAGAGCCGCGGCCTTCAACACTGACTCCTATCCTGTCACCCCCTAGTCGTCCAAGGAGGAAGCCGACGAGGCCTTCACCACCTTCCTCCTCCAGGCCAAAAACCTGGCCTCTGCCGCAACCCAGGACGGCCCAAGAGACGCCTAGATGGAGCCCTGGGCACCCCTTCCCTCCACACGTGGCAATCACGCTCCGAATCACGCTGATCCTCAGGGCCCTCAGCTCGGGGGGCTCCACTGCCTGCACTCACACCCCGCCTAGGCTTCTCCTACCTGTCCTCAGAGGGTATGCTGGCCCCTTCTTGGTGGCATCCAAGCCTGGCTTACTTGTTCCTATTGGGGGTGAGGTGATATGAGGAGTTCCCACCTGCAGTTTATTCGAACAAGAAAACTAAAGGTGTGGAGGAGAATTAAGATCGCAGAGGGGCCTCCCAGAAAGAAAAGAGACCAGAGTGGGTGGGGAGACAACCACAGAAGGGGGGCCATTCAGCGCTTCCCGGTCCCCTTATTTGGGGACGTCAGTGGAATTCTCCCTTCCACCCCATCTCTGCACCTTTCCATCCCCCTCCATCTTCTCTTCTTCTTTCCCTCATTAAAAATGTGCACTTGGTTACTCACTAGATTCCAGGTGCTCTGCTAGGCACTGGGATAGACAGGCTGCAATCCCAGCCAGCAGCCTTCTGGAAACGTCATGGGGCCCCTGGAGGACACAGCATCTCTTCATGTGCACACTCACTGACCTCTCATCAGGTTTCCTCACCTCTGCCTCTACTGGGAGAAATCATAAAAGTCTGCAGCCCTGAGGCCTTAGGGATTATGCAACATGGGCATACACACAAGCCACCATCAACACATTCTTACCATTTTCCAGGTGAGAAAACCGAGGTCCTAAGAGGTGAAGAGGTTTGCGCACAGGCAGCAAGTGAGATGTACTAGTGTCAAAGCTAGATTTGACACCAGCTGTCTCTACAGGAGGGCCTCTGCTCTCCAGATGAGACAGAATTCCATAGGAAGGAGAAGGAAAATGCAAATAAGACTGGTCTTTCACAGGCCCCACCTCAGGGAAGATACCCTTCCCTGTCTGTCACTCACAGAGACCTAATAGGATAAGTGAATGGTCAAACACTCAAAACCCCCGAATCTGAAGAGTTCTGAGTGGAAGGGGAGAAAAAAGGGGGGATTTGATGGTGCCAGGGAGGGGCTGATCTCCAAAGAACTAAGGTTTAACTTTTTTTTTTTCCTTCTAAGCTCTGCACTTCAACTAGCGTCTATGAGCTGGCACTTGCTAACAAATCAAAAATGTAAATTAATTAATAATTAAAGACCATGATTTCCTCCAAGGAGGCTCAGACTGCATTTGTCCCCATACCGTCTGTTCCCCAGGCAACCTTTTCAGAGCAGTTTGCTCTTGTGTCCTGCACCCCAGGACACAAGTCTAAATCAGCTTTTCCCTACCGCCAGCACTGGACTAAGAGGGACTAGCAAGTGGCCTGCAAGTGGGACCAAGATTATCTTCAGCAAAAGGATAGTTTGGGGTCTATACCAGTGGTCAAGACCCTAAAGCTCTGTGTTATAGAAGATAATTAAGACTGAAAGCAGGTGTAACCAGCACTCCTCTTAGACATTAAAAAATATCCTGGTGTGGCATCCATGGAACACTTGACCTTAAATCTCATACCTCCCTGGGTTTTCCACTAAGATCAAGAGGCTATTAATCAAAACTCAGGTAACCAAATGAATAAACTCCCTCCACAGACTATCAACTAGAGGCCAGCCAGATGATATGTGTTGGGCTTTAGAATAGTTGACCCAAAGTCTCTTGGGGGGCAGAGATTAGATAAAGTATCCCCTTGTTGCCTAAGGCCATTCCAGCGTTTTGATGATGAACCTTGTCATATCCTACAAGCACTCACGTCACCACTAGACTCTTCCTCAGGGTGTCTGTGGGTGGAGAGCTTTCTGTGGGAGAGAGTTCTTCCTGACCTTCTACCCCACCTGATGTGGGGCAGAACCTGGTCTTGAACGTAATGCTTTCCATGCTGTGTTTTTCCCCAGTCTGAGATCTCAGCATTTCGGGAGAATTAAAACTGCATGATGTGTCATAAGCTATCACTGTTTTGCCCTCAGGAAGCTGATCTCTGACCCACCAGAGAGTCATGTCTGGGGCAGAGGGCTAAGATACAACTTCTGTGTTAATGTGATAACCTGCACACCAGTGCTGAGCTCAGGCAGCCTATCCCAGTCCCTAGAATCAAAAGCCAAGAAACGTCCCTAAAGCTGCAATCTTCTCTTGTTCTGAACTGACACTGTCCATAGGCAATAGCAACTTTAGTACTATGTCCTGCCCCCAACCCACCTGCTCCTTTTTTGAAGGAGAAAGCTGGTCTATGGCCTCAACGGGATCACTAATAAGTTACAAAAAATCACCAAATTGCAGGGGAGGTTGGATGGGATATTGATTTCCTAGGGCTACTCTAGGAAGCGCCATGAACTAGGTGGCTTAAAACAACTGTAATTTATTT
>SJYX01021487.1:72295-91459 GCA_006410675.1 Oreotragus oreotragus | reverse complement strand
GCCTATCAGGAGAGCCTCCCCTTGGATGACAAGGACTAGTCCCCTCGATGCTCCTACTATATTCCAGCTCCAGGAGGTGCCTGCCTCCTGCAGCCCTCACAGAGAGCTTGTGAGAAATGCTCTTTCCACCCCCTCTGTAACAGAGAGGGGATAATAAAACCTCAGCTATCATGGAGAGCAAAGGAATTTACCCAAGGACCCAGCACAGTTCCTGACCCAGCTCATATGACTTATTCTCTCCACCTGCCAGTCACCAGACCGAATTTTTTCCATCTGCTGCATCCCTTCTGGCTAAGCATTGGCCCCAGAGGACATGAAGCCACAGAGCCCTCCGCCTGCCGGGGCACTGCAGCTCCCCAGGGGTTCTCCAGGAAGTGGCAGCCCCATCGATCAGAAAGGAGAGGTAACGTGTAGGCGGGCAAAGAAAGAGAGGGAGAGAGAGGGAGGACAGGTACCTTCTCCCACTTGGCGGTTCAGCCAGGGATCAGCCTTCCCCAGGGCCCCAGCCCCCAAGACCCTGGGGCAGCATCTCAGGGTGCAGACTGGACGGCCAGTTCTGTGAGCTTTGATCTCTCAGGTTCCAAACACTCACCTCCTCCCTAGCTGTCCTCAGATCCCTAAGACTTGCTCTTAACAACCCAGTGTGACGTTGTTGGGCCACACAAGAGGTGACACTCTCATCTCGCACATCTCCATGCTGCCCGGCAGGCCCAGCCACAGGCCAGCTGACCTGTCATCTTCATGGACACCCACACTCACATGCAGGGCACACTCACACTCACAACCAGACACCCACACACTCACACACTCACAACCACACACTCACAACCAAACACTACTCACTTTTACACTCACAACCACACATACACACACACATACCACACACAGCCATATACTACATACTCACACTCACAACCATACACTCACAACCACACACCACACACAATCACATACCACACAAAACCACACACACATTCACAACCACACACTCACAACCACACACTACTCACTTTCACACTCACAACCACACATACACACACACATACCACACACAATCATATACTACACAGTCACACTCACAACCATACACCAAACACAATCACATACCACACACAACTACATACCATACACAACCACACACAACTACATACCACACACTCACACACCCATACACCACATATAATCGCATATCCCACACAACCACATACTACCCACTCACACATTCACAACCACACACCACACATAATCGCATACCACATACAACATAACACACACAACTACACACCACACATTCACATCACACATCACACACACATACACACACTAACATCACACATAAAACACTCCCGTATCACTCTTTGCTGTCACCCAGGCACATAGCCCAGTCACACACCACTCATGCTCATACATCACACCCCTCAGGGTCACACCCACAGTCTCTCACACACACATTTCATTCATTCACTTATTCTCTCTCCCTCCAAGGCATCCCAGGCCTCGAGCCCAGCACATGTCAGAGCCCAGCTGTGCGGCAGCCATGTGGTTGGGAGGAGGCCTCCGAGGAGGGAGGCTGACGGGACAGCCTGGACAGTCTCCCGCTCTAACCCGAGCCTCGCGGCTGCCCTCCACAATTTGGTCAAGGGTGGCTGGAGGAAATCACAAGAGCAGCTGCTCGGGGATGTGGGGCACAGAGCCCTGCCTCCCACACTTCCTTTGCACCTGTTGCGAGTCTCACACTCCACTTCCACTGCGGATGCTGTTGTTTGTGTTCTGATGAGCCTGTGACAGACCTGAGGTGTGGGGGCTGGTGGGGGTCTGGAGGAACCTCCCAGAAAGGCGTGGGGACAATCTGAGTCTCCTGGGGGCCCAGGAGGTCACCGCATCTGGAGGTGGGGACCCTGGGAACTGAGCTATGGACAGCCTCCGGGGATGAAGCCAAGGAACCCTCTGACCAGAGCCCTTCCAGGTCTCGCATGAGGGCTCTAAAGACACACGCACGGCCATGGCTTCTGCCAGGCCCCAGGAACTCCGTGGAAGAGGGGAAGGTGGGCACCACCCCACTTCATCCACAAGAGGACCGGGGCCCAGGCTAGGAAGCACCAAGCCAGGACCTTCTGACTGGAGCTTCTGACAGCCCGGGCTTCTGACTGGAGCCCGAATTTCCTCCCAGGATGCCTCACAGCTGACGGCCTGAGCACCTGGACCCTGGGCACAACCTCGGAGCAGCCGGGTCCTGAGGGACTGCTCTGCCAGGCGGCTCTGTCGCTAGGCGGGTTCGCTGCGTGACCTGTCTGCAGGAGAGGCAGCCAGGGGTCATCTAGCNACTGGAGCCCGAATTTCCTCCCAGGATGCCTCACAGCTGACGGCCTGAGCACCTGGACCCTGGGCACAACCTCGGAGCAGCCGGGTCCTGAGGGACTGCTCTGCCAGGCGGCTCTGTCGCTAGGCGGGTTCACTGCTTGACCTGTCTGCAGGAGAGGCAGCCAGGGGTCATCTAGCCCCACCTTCATTTTCTAGATAAAGAAATGGAGGCTCAGAGGAAGGCAGTGAGTTGTTCAAAATCCACATTTAATATTCCTCCATAGTAAGTCTCCCAAAAGAAAGAAAGAAAAGTGTAAGAAAGTGAAGTTGCTCAGTTGTGTCCGACTCTTTGTGACCATGTAGTCTACCAGGCTCCTCCGTCCATGGGATCTTTCCAGGCAAGAGTACTGGAGTGGGTTGCCATTTCCTTCTCCAGGGGATCTTCCCAACCCAGGAATCGAACCCTGGTCTCATGCACTGCAGGGAGACGCTTTACCGTCTGAGCCATCAGGAGGGACAGGTCTCCCAAAGCGTTTATCAAACGTGTTCAAGGGCTACAACCAGCACCTTCTGACTTCAGGCCCAAGCTTCTGTCCCTACAGCCATCCTCAGAGGGAGAAAATTGGCAAGAAGTCTCTTTCATGCTGAAGACAGGCGTAAAGCAAATATCTCTGGCTCACATAAACCCCACAAAGCATAGGAGGACCCTCCAAGGCATAGAAATATGAGGCCTGTTAGTTTCTAGCAGTCTTTATTAATAGAAGCTGCCTCGAGGCACTTTGAACCCTGGGGACCCGTTCTCACCCAACACAGCAGTTCCTGGCTCAGCTCCTGGCTTCCTCTGCGGTTTGCTGGTATCTTCTTTTTCCGTCTGAAACTAGTAAGAAAACAAGATAGGTTGTCATTTCCTCATTTCCAAGCCCCACTCCTCGCGGGGGCCCAGAAATCTCTTTTGAGCATCAGACGGCACAGGGCGCCTGGGTGAGCAGCAGGCCTCTGTCCTCCTCTTCGGGGGCCCTTGGATGGGACCTTGCTCTGGAAGGAGCCATGGACCTGTGGCTTTGGGCGCTTTGCTTCCTTCCAGGTAAGTGCCCTGGAGAAACACCCTGGATGCCGTTTGAGGACTGAATTGGTCACAGGTAGGGGAGTGGCTGGGTGTCTCTGGCTCCGAAGTGTCTGGATGAATTTAGTTGTAAACCAGTACCTGGGGCAGGACATGGGTGGAGGCTGTCCCAGCTCCCAGCTGGGACCCCTCCCTCCTCTCCAGACATGCCTCCTTGCCTGCTAAGGTGTTGACTCACAAGGCTGAAGGTGTCCCCTCTCCCAGGTGTCAGCCTGTTAATCTGGCTGTTAAAAGCCTCCAGCAATCTCTCTTCTTACCTCTACATTCTTTCTTTGGTTCTCTTATCTCCTGAATTTTCAAAGTTCCAATCGAAGACTCCCTGGTCTATTTAGTAAGCCTGCTTCCCCGGGTAGCTCAAACGGTAAAGAATCTGCCTGCAATGCAGGAGATCTGGGTTCGATCCCTGGGTCAGGAAGATCCCTTGGAGAAGGAAATGGCAGTTCACTCCAGTATTCTTGCCTGGAGAATCCCGTGGACAGAGGAGCCTGACGGACGGCAGTCCATGGGGTCACAAAGAGTCGGACACGACTGAGTGGCTAACCCTTTCAATTCATTTCCCGAGCTGCATATCTTGACTTACAGCCATCTCTTGGGCACCCCCACTTCCACACCTCATCAAGATCAAAAATACAACCGGCCTGACACCAAAGCTCAGATTTCTCACCGGTCGCCACCTAAATCAGCTCCTCCGTCATCACTATCTATATCAGCTGCAAAATGCCAAAATAGCTTTTTACCCACCTCTCCCCCATTAACCCCCAACCAGACTTTGACCCAACTGATGGCCAATTCATGTCGTTTCTAGATTCACACTTACCAGGATAGGAAATGGCAGCCTCTGCTAGAGACAGAACAGAGGGGTGAAAAGAAAAGGAACACAGGAGCAGCTTTTAACTACCTCCCTACTTTCTGCAAGCCGACAGCCTGTGGCTCCACATCCACCTTACTTCTTGCCTCTGAGCATAGCATCATCCTTCCCAAAGACCTTCCATGCCTCCTACTGCCAACTGAACCAGACTCCTGAAATACCAACTCCTGCCTTGGCCTCCGCTTTTACACGCTGAGCTTATCGTTCTCCCCAGGACTTTCCTAACCTCCAGCCAGCAGAGCTCCCTGAACGTGTGCTGGACTTCCCTGCCACCACGGCCTTGCTCCTGCTGTTCCTGCTGCCAGGAGCACCGTTCCCCTCACCTCCACCACCTATGCGGCCCTTCAAGCCCATCTCAACCTCCACCTCCTTCTCTACACTTTCCAGAGCCCCTTCTTTGGGACCTCGATATTTTGTTGATTCGGTGGTAATTTTCTTGGGGGTCAGAGTAGTTGTTTATTCCTACTTGCTTTCTTTGTGATGGCTGGAGTTTTGAAGAAAGGCAAATGTTTGAGTCAAATGTTGGAAATGTTGGGTGTCTGGTGAAAGCCCAAAGGAATGAAGTTTTAATGAAATAGACTCTGTGACAGGTAGTAGGACATGGGTGAGCACAGTGGATGGCTAACCAAACTTAGGCCTGAGAGGGAGGCGGGATTGGGTGGACGTGGGAGATGTCTAGACGTGAAGGGCACCTGAACTGCAGTCCAGCAGTCTGTCCAGAGCAATATGACTCCTCCAGCCAGAAGGGTCCTTGCTCTGGACTTTGTCCTTCTCCACTGGTGCCAGTCCCCATGGGGTGAGGAGTTCAAGACCCGAAAGGACATGCTTACCCTAAGCCCACATCCACACCCCCTCTGCTAGACCGCAAATTCCCTGTCCAAATGACTCTTAATCCACCTTCGGTGATTCTGCAACACTACCCTGGGTCTTCTATCCTAGACTTATGTCTTGGCCTGTAAAAGTGGCTACAGGTGGATGTTTGGGAAGGAGATGGGGTTTATACATGCAAGCTGGGTCATTCACCAAGTATATGCCAGGACTGTTGTGGAGTGAGCAGGAGCTAGGGATGAGAACTGAAGGGAGAGGGGCCAGAAGCTGGAGGCAGAAAACTTGAGGCCATTTTCCCCTGCACAGCATGTGTGAGAATGAACATCCAAAGAAAGCATAAATTTGTCAAGATNAGTACCTGGGGCAGGACATGGGTGGAGGCTGTCCCAGCTCCCAGCTGGGACCCCTCCCTCCTCTCCAGACATGCCTCCTTGCCTGCTAAGGTGTTGACTCACAAGGCTGAAGGTGTCCCCTCTCCCAGGTGTCAGCCTGTTAATCTGGCTGTTAAAAGCCTCCAGCAATCTCTCTTCTTACCTCTACATTCTTTCTTTGGTTCTCTTATCTCCTGAATTTTCAAAGTTCCAATCGAAGACTCCCTGGTCTATTTAGTAAGCCTGCTTCCCCGGGTAGCTCAAACGGTAAAGAATCTGCCTGCAATGCAGGAGATCTGGGTTCGATCCCTGGGTCAGGAAGATCCCTTGGAGAAGGAAATGGCAGTTCACTCCAGTATTCTTGCCTGGAGAATCCCGTGGACAGAGGAGCCTGACGGACGGCAGTCCATGGGGTCACAAAGAGTCGGACACGACTGAGTGGCTAACCCTTTCAATTCATTTCCCGAGCTGCATATCTTGACTTACAGCCATCTCTTGGGCACCCCCACTTCCACACCTCATCAAGATCAAAAATACAACCGGCCTGACACCAAAGCTCAGATTTCTCACCGGTCGCCACCTAAATCAGCTCCTCCGTCATCACTATCTATATCAGCTGCAAAATGCCAAAATAGCTTTTTACCCACCTCTCCCCCATTAACCCCCAACCAGACTTTGACCCAACTGATGGCCAATTCATGTCGTTTCTAGATTCACACTTACCAGGATAGGAAATGGCAGCCTCTGCTAGAGACAGAACAGAGGGGTGAAAAGAAAAGGAACACAGGAGCAGCTTTTAACTACCTCCCTACTTTCTGCAAGCCGACAGCCTGTGGCTCCACATCCACCTTACTTCTTGCCTCTGAGCATAGCATCATCCTTCCCAAAGACCTTCCATGCCTCCTACTGCCAACTGAACCAGACTCCTGAAATACCAACTCCTGCCTTGGCCTCCGCTTTTACACGCTGAGCTTATCGTTCTCCCCAGGACTTTCCTAACCTCCAGCCAGCAGAGCTCCCTGAACGTGTGCTGGACTTCCCTGCCACCACGGCCTTGCTCCTGCTGTTCCTGCTGCCAGGAGCACCGTTCCCCTCACCTCCACCACCTATGCGGCCCTTCAAGCCCATCTCAACCTCCACCTCCTTCTCTACACTTTCCAGAGCCCCTTCTTTGGGACCTCGATATTTTGTTGATTCGGTGGTAATTTTCTTGGGGGTCAGAGTAGTTGTTTATTCCTACTTGCTTTCTTTGTGATGGCTGGAGTTTTGAAGAAAGGCAAATGTTTGAGTCAAATGTTGGAAATGTTGGGTGTCTGGTGAAAGCCCAAAGGAATGAAGTTTTAATGAAATAGACTCTGTGACAGGTAGTAGGACATGGGTGAGCACAGTGGATGGCTAACCAAACTTAGGCCTGAGAGGGAGGCGGGATTGGGTGGACGTGGGAGATGTCTAGACGTGAAGGGCACCTGAACTGCAGTCCAGCAGTCTGTCCAGAGCAATATGACTCCTCCAGCCAGAAGGGTCCTTGCTCTGGACTTTGTCCTTCTCCACTGGTGCCAGTCCCCATGGGGTGAGGAGTTCAAGACCCGAAAGGACATGCTTACCCTAAGCCCACATCCACACCCCCTCTGCTAGACCGCAAATTCCCTGTCCAAATGACTCTTAATCCACCTTCGGTGATTCTGCAACACTACCCTGGGTCTTCTATCCTAGACTTATGTCTTGGCCTGTAAAAGTGGCTACAGGTGGATGTTTGGGAAGGAGATGGGGTTTATACATGCAAGCTGGGTCATTCACCAAGTATATGCCAGGACTGTTGTGGAGTGAGCAGGAGCTAGGGATGAGAACTGAAGGGAGAGGGGCCAGAAGCTGGAGGCAGAAAACTTGAGGCCATTTTCCCCTGCACAGCATGTGTGAGAATGAACATCCAAAGAAAGCATAAATTTGTCAAGATGTTGGAGAGGCCCAGGGACAGAGGAGCCTGGCGGGCGACAGTCCATAGGGTTGCAAAGAGTCGGACATGATTGAACAATTTAACATCAACAACAGTTTACTAGCTTGGTGATTAACTTCAAACTATTCAGACTATGATATTTAGGCCTTATTTGTATTCCTGCTCCGGGTCCTGCAAATTTAGGGGTGGCCCTGGTCCCAGAACCAACTGCATGAGGCACAAACTACAGGCCGCATCACTTGGGGCCCCAGGTGGAGGTCCACAGTAGAGCAACACAGAAGGATAGGATGTAGGCTTTCAAGCCGTTTTTACCTTGACCTATAACAGTAAGAACGCACACACCTGATGCTGTGACATAGTACACAAACACACACCCAAAACTTACCCTTAATTCTTTAATATGAGAATGACTCTGGGGCTTCAGCACTTGGATGGATGTTGACAATTTTTTCGGAGATAGGAAGAGCTTGTACAGGAACAGGTTTTGGAGGAGGAATCGAGAGGTGTTTCCCCACCCCACCCCCGCCCTTTTACCATTGTAAGTGTGAAATATATCTTAGATGTTTGAGTGAAGTCCAAGTGGAGAGATCCAAAAGGCAAGTCTGGAGCTCAGAGGTTTGGAGCTCAGAGGTACAGACAAGGCTGGAGATCCACGCAGTGCTGAGATCGAGACAGAGTTGGCACTAAAAGGCATGGGACCCCATGGGCTCTTGCAGGGAGACCCAGGGGGACAGAGAGGAGGACAGGCCCAGTGCCAGGCCCTGGGGTGGCCCAAAACTGGTAGAGAAGGAGCCGTACATAAGGACGGAGGCAAAGAAGTAAGTGAGGAGGAAAAGTAAGTGAACAGATAAGGAGAAGTAAGGAGATGGCAAAGAACAGCTATTGAGAGAGTGACATCAAGGAAGCCAGGAATGCATTTCCAGACAGGAAGGCTCTATCCCACCAACTGCTGCCAAGAGGATGAGAATGTGTATAAGAGACAGGCCCTGGGGTGGCCCAAAACTGGTAGAGAAGGAGCCATACATAAGGAAGGAGGCAAAGAAGTAAGTGAGGAGGAAAAGTAAGTGAGCAGATAAGGAGAAGTAAGGAGATGGCAAAGAACAGCCATTGATAGAGTGACGTCAGGGAAGCCAGGAGTGCATTTCCAGACAGGAAGGCTCTATCCCACCAACTGCTGCCAAGAGGATGAGAAAGAAAAAAAAGACAAACAGGTGACCAATGTGGCAACAAGGAAAGTTTTGGTGACCTCGACTGGAGCAGCATCAGTGGAATATGGAGACACAATTATGGCAGATGTAAGTGGAAGAGGAATTAGGAGGCATGGGATTGGATTCAGTGGTTTTGAGAAGGAGAACAGGAGAGGGGTGGTTGCAGCTGAAGGAGAGGGGGATGTCGACGAGCGGTCTTCCACTGTGGGCATCATCAGGGCATGTGTGTGAGCCGTGTTAACGCTGGAAGAGAGGAACCACCGAAGCAGGCAGAGAAAGGGGGTGATTGCAGGAGAGAGGCTCTGTAGGAGCTGATGGGATGGACTCAGGATCCAGGGCAAAGGACTGGCTTTTGAGAGAAGACAGATACTCCATTCACAGCAACAAAACCAAGGCAGACAGCAGGCCTGGACACACACAAGTCAGAGTGTGCGGAAGTGGGAAGCCGCTTGGGATGTTTCTCTCTCTCTTTTTTTTTTTTTTTTTAAGAGCCCTGCTCCATCTGATAAACATAAAGCTCTCAAGTCAGCTTCCTTCTTCCAGAGATCCTGCTGTGACTGGAGTCGATTTTCTCCTGCCTAGAAAATCACCACCTTGCAGAATCCAGTCTATTCCCAGAACACAGCCACAGCCAAGGCCTTGGGGCCTAAACCTTATTTTGTATTACAAAAACAAGATTTTTTTCCATGTTTAAAACATATGCTGTACTGTACTTAGTCGCTCAGTCGTGTCTGACTCTTTGCGACGCCATGGACTGTAGCCTACCAGGCTCCTCTGTCCATGGGGATTCCCCAGGCAAGAATACTGGAGTGGGCTGAGTGGGTTGCCATGCCCTCCTCCAGGGGATTTTCCCAAACCAGGGATGGAACTCAGGTCTTCACCATTGCAGGTGAATTCATTACCAGCTGAGCCACCAGGGAAGCCCAAGAATACTGGAGTGGGTAGCCTATACCTTCTCCAGGGGATCTTCCCCACCCAGGAATTGAACCAGCGTCTTCTGCATTGCAGTTGGGTTCTTTGCCAGCTGAGCTACCAAGGAAGCCCATTTCAAACATATATTTATATCCAATTAAATGTTGAGAGTGACTTTCTATACCACATATATCCCTCTCCCCTACCATCCCCACTGAAAATCAAATCGCCAATTCAGAGATTAATGCCCATCACAGCTTCTCTAAAACATCAATATTAAACAGGATGATTCCTTTATATCTGCTTCTACTCCTCCCTTTCTTCCCTGGAATCATTTGGAAATGTAATCATAGGGCTCAAAATTGTAAAAATTCAAGGGCACCTGGGTTGCTTACCTAAAAATGCAGATTCATAAGCAGATATACTCACCTGTTCAAAGCAGATATAATCACCTTGCTGAAGGGCAGGACCAGGTCATCTGCATCCTAGCAAGTTCCCTCACAGGAGTCTTATATACACTGTGCCTAAGTTCTAAACCTGGAGGTTGTCTCTATCTTTTTTTTCTATTTTGGAAGTTTGCTTGTGGTTAGAAGCTATTATGAACTCCAAGGAGAGTAGAATCTGGCCATTTTCACCTTGCCCATTAATGCTTCCCTGGGACCAGAGCTCAGTGTACCCAGCAGCTTTCCTTGTGCTTCACTAAGGATGTCCCAGTCAGTGCTGGTTGCTGTAACAAAGTGTCAGAGATCGCGTGGCTTTCATAATAGACATTTATTTCTCACAGTTCAGGAAACTAGAAGTCCTAGATCAGGGTGTTGGTTTCTGCAAGGGCCCTCTTCCTGGTTTGCAGAAGGCTACTATCTCCCTCTGTGCTCATGTGGTCTCCTGTGTAAACAGAGAGAATAAGGGCACTGATCTCATTTTGAGGGCTGCAGCCTCATAACCTCATCTAACCCTACCTACCTCCAAAGGCCCCACTCTATAATACGGGAGCTTCAACACATGAGTTTGGGGCAATACAAATGTACAGTCCATAACGTAGGATCTGGGCAAGCCAGAGGGTGACCAGCAGTACCCCACTGAATACAGAGAGGCCACTGGAGGTGTCTGCACGCGTCATGACCCCTCTCTGCTCTATCTCGCCTCTGCCCATTGTACAGCGCCTCACCCTTGAGAAAGCAGCCAGCATGCCCTTTGCTGGCTGAGCTGATCTGAAAACATTTGCATGCTCACTCTCAGGTGCCAGGCTTTGCAAACAGGTGTGTGGTTCCTCTGGACCTACGGGGGATTCCGCCAGCCCCTTGGTTGGGTCTTTGCCTTTTGAACGGGTTGCCCTTCCGTTGGCATGTTCCAGTCGCAGGGCTGCCTCCCTCATCTCAGTTTCCATGGTGTTTAAAGCAGAGGTGGGTGATTCGCATGAGGGCTTTCACATCAGCTCACACGTGTCTGGCAGTGCCCTCTGCTTCTCCCTGCTGTGCTAACCAGCTGCACATCCAGATACTAACGAACTCCTGGGAACGCTCCCCTGCTAGCCCTTCTCTAGCCTCCTCCACCCTGTCCCATGCTCTCACGGTTGCTTCCTCCTCTCTCTGGGTATCCCCATCCTTCCCTCCCCCCAGAATGTCCTCCTCAGTGCATCTAGAAGCCTGCAGCCCCACTTCTTTTCCCCTGACTCCTCGGAGCGATTCTAAATGTGTGCTCCGCAGATGAATTTCGGGAAGCTTGTGAATACCCTTCCCCTCCTCATGAACATGCTGGGTCCTCTCCCCTCTCTTAGGATTTATGGGGCCAATTCTCACTGTCTAGAAAGGTTTCTCCTCCACCTCAGTCCTCCCAGCCTCACCCCAACACACACACTCCATCCTCTTCATCATCTTCCCAGAAATATACGGACCCTTGTTGGACCCACTTAGTTGAAAATCATACCCTCTTCTCCAGCTTAGCCCCGCCTTCTCTCCACCTTGCATAAGCTTGTTGATGCCAGGGACTCAGGAGCCATACCTTTCACTCCTCCCTGCTCCACACCAGCCCCAAGGCACAAACAAGGTGTGCACACACTCAGACACACTCCTGTTTCCCTCTGTATTCCCCCCTTCAGTGAGGATGACCATCATTCTCTTAGCCCTCCATACCCAATCCTTCAGGCCACAGCTTACATAGCCCTTCTCCTAAAAAGCCTTCCTCAAATTCCCCTCCATGGCAGCCTGGATCAGGCACTCCACTTGCTGCTTCCAAGGAGCCCTGTGTATCCACGCCATGGGATTTATTACACTTTGCTGTAGTGGCCATCGATTTGTATCACTAAATAAGTGACTCGTTCTGTGAGGGAGGGATGGCAGCTAGCTTGTTACATGAACGTGATTCAATAATTAATGACTGAATTAAAAAAAAAACTGGAGGTGAAAGAGTTATTCTGGTTGGCGATCCAAGTGAAACAAAACTAGACAGGGAAACCTGTTACAGCAAATTTCACCACGCCTCCTGGCAGCACACTGAAATCACTAAGGGGCCACATGCTGGTTGCGGGGGGCGGCTCACCATGGCACACCAGCCCCCTGGAGCGGGGTGGGCATTTTGACTAGATTCTCAGGAGGTTGGTGTCTGGGTCCATAGAGGTTCAGGTGTGATGATAAGGTGGAGGGCTACATGAAGGCTTGGGCTGGGGAGAGACTGAGCCTTGGGATGGACATAGAGCTGGACCAAGGAGGTTAACAGGGTTAAGGGATGGAAAGAGGCTGTGGGTGCAGCTAGGGCTAGACAAGAGGGAGGCGCAGGGCTGCTCATGGGGATGGAGCTGGATGCAGGGATGAGTATGAGGCTGTGCTGGGGCCCAGGTTGGAAACAGGGCTGTGTTGGGGACGTGGCTGGGGATGGGGCTTCTTCTCACTAACTCCCTCTCCCTGCAGTAGTCGGAGCCCCAAAGGTCCTTNAAGAGGGAGGCGCAGGGCTGCTCATGGGGATGGAGCTGGATGCAGGGATGAGTATGAGGCTGTGCTGGGGCCCAGGTTGGAAACAGGGCTGTGTTGGGGACGTGGCTGGGGATGGGGCTTCTTCTCACTAACTCCCTCTCCCTGCAGTAGTCGGAGCCCCAAAGGTCCTTCCAGAAGTAAAGATGGAGGGAATGCTGGGAGGATCCATTACCATTGAGTGCCCACTTCCTGAAACGCATGTGAGGATATATCTGTGCCGGACCATTGACAAGTCTGGGAGATGCACCACCGTGGTGTCCAGCAGCAGATTTGTCAGGGAGGAATTCAAGCACCGAGTCACACTGGAGCAATATCCGGACAGGAATCTGTTCCTGGTGGAGATGACAGAGCTCACCAAGAGTGACACTGGGGTCTATGCCTGTGGGGTAGGCCTGAACACAGACCGAGGCAAGACCCAGCAGATCACCCTGACTGTTCACAGCGGTAGGTGCCCCACTCGATGGAGGCTCAGGACACCCAGGAAACGTTGCCCCTTGTGAAGGCGAGGATGAGCATGGGGCTGCAGCGGTCCCCACACCCTAACACTGCTGCCATACCAGCTAGTCTAGTGGAAACTGGGATCCATGGGGCTGTAACCTCATAGAGTCATTGAACTTCATGATCCACCAAATTTTCTATCCAAGCCATGAGAAAGGAACAGGATCGGTGCACCCCCGGGTGGTACCGTGCCCACCTTTCCCGGGTCACAAGCCAAGTGGGGGGTGGGCGTGAAATTGAGGAGAGGCTCTGAGACTGGAGGCAACTGGAAGCAAAAGGACATAAGCAGCCCCATAATTGTCCCTTGAGAAATATCAGGGATAAATATAAAGGAAAGACAATCATTTTTCAAGCCACAGCTGATGGCCAAATTTGTTACTTTGTACAATCCTTTCCTTATTGCTCCAGAATCCCTCCTTTCTCCCTTCTTTTTCCACTGACTTCCTCAGACATACACAGTACTCATTCCCGATGGACTCTGATTTTGCAGAGAATGCCCATTGGATTTTTTTTCCAGGGAAGACCCCAGCCCAGTTACTTTTCTCCTCCTCTCGTGGGCACCATGTCCTCATCCCTTTATTGCCATCTACCTTGGCTGAGTCAGCCTCAACTCACACCAGCAGTCCCTCCCCAGGCCTCAGGCTGATGCTGGAGACCACCAATGGACTTCTCTTGCCTTTGGTAGTTTATGAGCCATCCTGGGAAGAAGAGCCGATGCCTGAGCCTCCAGCATGGTTTAATAGATTTCTACAAATGCACATGCCTCCTTGGTTCCAGATGCCTGCACATGCCAGTTCTTTAGAATTCATGTCCAAAGGTCAGTTCCCCAAAGCTAGGGCAGGGGAAGTGGGAGAAATTCTATGTTGTTGTGAAAGTGGATGAGGGGATATGTGTTCAGTTCATACAGTGGTTGGCAGAGCAGAGCTGAGTCTCACGTGTGTATTTCCCTGTCTTGAAAGAGGGAACCTCCTTGAGATCTGCATTCCAAGGCTTTCAAGCCCATCCCTCAGCCACTTGGCACTAGTTGCAGTACTTACACATCACCACCAGGTGGGGCCGCGCACAATGAAGTTTATGCTCCATTCACAAAATCTAGCCCTTCTATGAATGACTAGGAAACCAAGACTGGGCCGACACTTCCCAGCCAGAAGTCCTCTTGCCTTCTGCTCCCCATGTGGCTATCGTCCATTTAATGGCATACAGTAATTTAACAGCTCTATTTTGCGACAATAAGATTAATAATAATTATACTAATGATACTTTTACACTTCTATCACTTTTCTGTCTTGAATGCATTTTGACATACAATGGTTCCATCATATCCTCACATGTTCCCTGAGAGGCAGACACATTAATTGAATATTGTTACACTAGAGGACTCTGCTGGCCCTTGAGAGGGGGATAATGTCACTAAGCTCATTATATACCCAAAGTTGTGACTGACAGGTGTGGAATGGGGGAGAATAGACACACACATAGATATACTACAAGTCAGGATGGGAACTGAACTACAATCAAGGTTTTCTCCATGGTTAAGAGGAGGGAAAGCTCTTCTGCCTGGGAAGTCAGGGAAGACTTCCTGTAGGAAATGGAGTTTGAAGCAAATATAGACAGAAGGGACTAGGTGTAGATGGCCTGTTCAGAAGTCATTTCAGGCAATGTGGATTACAAGAACACAGGCAGTCTACCTAAAAGGAAGGAATGTATTCAAGAAAGAAATGGTTGACCCAAGGCTACCGGAGACTAGAGTGTGGATATGGAAGTTCACTTTGTCTTGCTTTGTCCTGCAGTAACCACACCAGGTCAAAAGACTGAGTCTCCTCAAGCACACCAGGCCTCCCCCAACCCCTCAGTCACCCACCGCCCCCGAGTTTCCAGGGCATCTTCGGTAGCAACTGCTGAGCCCACCATCTTCCTGCCATCCATCACAACCTCAAAAACCTCAGCTCAGAAGGGGCTTCTCAGGCTCCAGACGGCCAGCTACAACCAGCAAACCAGGCTTCACAGACAGAGGTAAGATGCCTCCACCATCCAGGATGGGCTAAAGCTGGTCAAAGAAGACTAGAGTTAGGAGATCCACCGAAATCTCCCTAAAATGTCTACCAACAGAGACACTTCTTGGCTTTGTCTCTAGAAGTCACTGTGAGATATAGTATATATCTATCTATTATAGCTATACTAATGTTATAGCTATAACATTAACTCATTAATCCTATTAACAAGTACACACATCAGTGCTCCAGCAGGAGATCTTGTAGAGATGAAACAAAGACCAACAGAGACACTTCTTGGCTTTGTCTCTAGAAGTCACTGTGAAATATAGTATAAATCTATCTATTATAGCTATACTAATGTTATAGCTATAACATTAACTCATTAATCCTATTAACAAGTACACACATCAGTGCTCCAGCAGGAGATCTTGTAGAGATGAAACAAAGATCTTTCAGTCATTCAACATTTATGCAAATCTGTTTTGATGCTGCTGCTGCTGCTAAGTCACTTCAGTCATGTCCAACTCTGTGTAACCCCATAGACGGAAGCCCACAAGGCTCCCCTGTCCCTGGGATTCTCCAGGCAAGACACTGGAGTGGGTTGCCATTTCCTTCTTCAATGCATGAAAGTGAAAAGTGAAAGTGAGGATGCTCAGTCATGTCCGACTCTTAGCGACCTCATGGACGGCAGCCCACCAGGCTCCTCCATCCATGGGATTTTCCAGGCGAGAGTACTGGAGTGGGTGCCACTGCCTTCCAGAGTTACATTATCACAATCGTTGATCATGTATCAAACTATATATTTGCTCCACTGCTTCAAATCTAGTCATCATTTCCGTTGAAGGCTCAGTCGTATACTTGGTAATACAGCAGATAATAATCTTGTGAAACAAGCAAAATACAAATGGTATAGTTAATAATATAGTGGAATTAAAAGTAAATATTTTATCCATGAGCTTCCCACACCAGTTTTTGTGTGTTTTTTTTTAAGATTGTCAAGACTAAGGAATGGGTCACTGAGAGCAGAAATCTGATTTTTCATTGGTTCAAATGTGTTACATTTAAGGATTTATCAGGTACAAAAATACAGCATTCAGTTTGAATTATAGCACAGATATCTCCCTGAGATGCTGCAAGGTGTCAAGGGTCTTGCAGTTGTGTAGCACTGCCTTTCTCATCATAGAGATCTCAGAATTCAATAGGCTAATAGCCCGGTTACTATCATTTAAAGCTTATGAAAGTTGTCAAGGCTTAGATATGGTCAATTACATCCTCCAACACCATTGAAAGCACACACACACACAGACACACAAACACACTGCTAAATGGTCATACGAATAGAATACAGATCTTTGACCCATTGGGATCATACAATGATAGATTGGTTGGGGTTACTTGTAATTTGTTAACATGTATGACCTTAAATTCATGTGAATCCCAGGCCACACCTTCGTATCATCCCTGTAGATGTCAAGGCCATAAATTAGTGCCACAAATCCACTGAGTTCCATACCAATCACTCTCTCTAAGGGTAACAACAGGCATAGTTCATAACGCACCCAGCCTTGTCTCATAATTACCAGGTTGATCATTTTTGGTATGATTTAACCATTCCCAACATAGAGGAGCCTTTAAACTTAAATGACCATAGCGTGGTGTTTACCATGTAGATCCTCCCCATAATTGTAGTTTTTCTTTTAATAGATGAGAAGTTAATTTTTTATTGAGACTTAGCTCATCACTCCAATTGAGTTTAAATGACCCTAAGAGAAAACTTAAATCTATGGCCAGCCTCAGAGCAGGTATTTTTAATTGGCCAGCTGAGAGGATCCCATCTAGGATTATTATGAATAGATAGAACAGGACTGAACACTCATCTAAAACAAATTTTCGAAGGGGTATCCAATAAGAGCCCTAAAGAACAGAAATCCACCAAGGTAACCCAGAAGTAATAGACACAGGTAACTGGCCACAACCCAACAATTGGATTGAGTTTTAAACTAGCATAGAAACATGCTATCATAGATGGCTCTGAGAGACTGCTCCTGTTTTGACGGGGAAGAACTAAATGAATATAAAATTAGCTACTAAACCATCAATAATTTAAAAATTACTTTTGCAAGTTTCCTTTTATTTTTCAACGTGGCTACTAGGAAATTTTAAGTTACCTGCCGGGTTCGAACTACATTTCTGTTGGCCAGCTCTCAACTAATGGATGGGGCGCAGCCCGGGAAAGTGCTGCTATTCACCACTAGGAGGCAGCATTAGAACAGATTTCAAAGGAAACCAGTAACACCTGCGAATTATTTTTTGCCAAAGCAAACAGAAAGGGCTTCCCAGGTGGTTCAGTGGTAAAGAACTGGCCAGCCAATGTAGGAGACAGGAGATGCAGGTTCTATTCCTGAGTCAGGAAGATCCCCTGGAGGAGAAAACGGGAACCTGCTCCAGGATTCTTGCCTGGAAAATCCCATGGACAGAGGAGTCTGGTAGGCTACAGTCCATGGGGTCACAAAGAGTCAGACTCAACTGAGCAGTTAGGCACACAGANGAGATGCAGGTTCTATTCCTGAGTCAGGAAGATCCCCTGGAGGAGAAAACGGGAACCTGCTCCAGGATTCTTGCCTGGAAAATCCCATGGACAGAGGAGTCTGGTAGGCTACAGTCCATGGGGTCACAAAGAGTCAGACTCAACTGAGCAGTTAGGCACACAGACAAGCAAGGCAAACGTGAGCGAAGAAAGGCATTTCTGACTTCATTTGGGTCTTACAATTAGGAAATTGAGCCCACGAGAGCAAAGTGGTTACAAACAGAACCAGGACTTTTGATTCCTAGTCTATTAAACCATAACAGCCTACTAGTGGAGAAGAATTCAATGAACTCAACCAACATGTTTTTAAATCCCCACTACATGCCAGGCATTGTGCTATGTCCTGAAGATGTAGAAAAGTTTAAAAACATGTGATATCTAGGTGTTAGTTTAGGAATACTAGTCTTGACTGTGAAAAGTGTAACTGGTGTGAACTGAGAAAGTGTTGACAGAGAAAAAGTTGGTTCTAGTTTACCACGACTGGAGAAGAAAATGAGGACTTACGTAATGGATAAGGAAAGTAAGATTTCAACATGTAGAGAAAATGGAGGGAAGACCTTTTAGGCAAAGGGAGCACCATCCTCTCTTCCATAGTTATCAGAAACTAACTCATTTAAAATCTGCAATCACCTTGTGAAGAAACTGAGGTACAGAGAGCTGAAAGTAGAACTGACCTTTGTTGATTGCTGCTTGGGTCAGCTACATTAAGGTCGTTATAGCCACTATTTTATTTCATCCTTAAACTGTTCTGTGAAACAGGTTTTACTGTAACCATTTACTGGGAAATGAGGCTCAGAGAAGCTAGGAAACTGATTCAAGATCACACAGCCAGGAAAAAGCGAAACTTGAAATTTATCCAGGTTTCCTGACTCCATAGACAGGCCCTTTTGTGACAGGGGATGGGGGAGGGGGGGTGGGGTGAGAATTCTGTTATCCAAGGGACAAACCTGTGAACTGCCTTCAAAAGTTGGCCCTTGGAGTGCTGCCTTAAGTCCCCCTCCGTTCCTGATCTCTCCTTCCTCTTCCCGCTCCTCCCCTGCTCAGAGCCTCCAACCAGGGCCCGGGCACTGCGTCTGGGATGGAAGACCAAGGGGTCTTCGTCCTGATCCCCACCATCCTGGGCCTCATATTGCTGGCGCTTCTGGGGCTGCTGGCCAAAAGGGTCGTTCAAAGACGGAAAGGTGAGTGGGTCGGGCCCAGTGACAGTGCGCCCAGAGCACCCAACTCCCTCTGATCCCCCAGGGACACTCAGGAGATTTGGATGAGCAGACTGAGTTTGGGGGGACTTGGGATGGGGCTCGGTGGTCTGGACATGGGGACGGTGAGGAGCGCGGCCCGAACCCTGAAGTGGAGAGTTCCGAGCCACTTCCGAGCGGAGCACCCTCAGGTCAAACGCTGCCAAACAGCGGGGAAGGGGCCGTCTTCAGTTTTCTGAAAGACTGGGCGAGTGCGGGCCTCTGACACCCTCCTTCCTCTTTCTGTCCCTGCGGCTTGGTTGAGAAGCTCTCTCCAGGCGGGTCCGCCGACTGGCCGCGAGGATGCCCACGGTGG
>SJYX01021487.1:50752-68284 GCA_006410675.1 Oreotragus oreotragus | reverse complement strand
TGGGGTGGGGGGCAGTTGGAGCGGGGGAGGTGGGGGCCGGGCCGGGGCCGGCGCGCGAGCTGTAGCCGCAGAAACCGCGCGGCGCAGAGCGCGAGCCGGGGAGACCCGCACCTCCAGGACAGCGGCGGGCCGCGGGGCAGGGCCCACAGCCCGGGGGCTTCCCGCAGAGCTGGGGGGCGGGGCTGGGCCTGGATCCCGCCCTCATGCCGCCCTCCCCGTCCCCTTCAGGTGGAGGGGCGGCACCGCCCCCAGGCCCCGGAGCGCCCGCAGCCTCCGCCCGGCCGCAGGTAAGCCCCGCCCCGCCTCTGATTGGCAGCTGCGGCTCGAAAGGGCGGCCCCAGACCTGGGCGTGGCCCCGCGCGCCGTTTGCGGAGCTTCGGCTTCGTGGGAGGGCCGGGCCTTCCCAAGGGTCCCTGCGTCTGGAAGTGAGTATCCGTTTCCTCCTTGGACGGTGCCCGTAGACGGCTACCCAACAACTGTGGTAGACTTAGTTACCTGGCTTCTGGCCAAGCGTTTCTCATGGGGTAAGTGAGAGCTTAAGTAGAGGATGCTAGATGTCGACTGTACAAATACGAGAAGGGCTTTCCTGTGTAAGAGATTCAGTTTCCAGGAGGTCTTAAGAGGGTAGAAGTTACCCCGTTTCATCTGAGGAAGTACTTTCTAGTAAGCCGTCTAAGATGAGAGGAGGTTGTTTACTGAAGGCAATTAAGCCTGGCCTAGGAAGTTGGTGATGGACAGGGAGGCCTGGCGTGCTGCGATTCATGGGGTCGCAAAAAGTCGGACTGAGCGACTGAACTGAACTGAGGGAGAAGGAAATGGCACCCCACTCCAATACTCCTGCCTGGAGAATCCCAGGGACAGGGGAGCCTGGTGGGCTGCCGTCTATGGGATCGCACAGAGTCGGATATGACTGAAGCGACTTAGCAGCAGCAGAGACATGGATGGACTTCCCTGGTGGTCAGCTGGTAAAGAATCTGCCTTCAATGTGGAAGACCTGGGTTCAGTCCCTCAGCTGGGAAGATCCCCTGGAGAAGGGAAAGGCTACCCACTCCAGTATTCTGGCCTAGAGAATTCCATGGACTGTACAGATAAGATTCAACACTTTGAGTGAGGAAGACTCCTCTTGAAATCTAGATGTGGAGTAGGGAACTCTTTTTTTTTTTTTTCTCTCTCTCTCTCTCATCTTTCTATTGATGGCCATTGGCAGGTGTATGAAAAAATGTTAAACTATTCATCCTTCTTTGTCTTCCCCAATTAAGAAGAGAACATTTTATTCTCTAAAGCATCCACAGCAGCAGAAACATTATTGCTTCCGGAACCAGGAAAACTAAGTGTGGCAAATGTCCCTGATTTAATTAGGGTGTAGGCTAAGCTGATGCAGCAAATGCTAAACCCCAGGGCTCGCAAGATGGAAGCCTGTTTTCCTCGAAAGTGAAGACAGGGAGCCAGGAGGAGGTGGCCTGAGCCATGGGGTCATCCGGGGCCTCAGAGGCCTTCTGACCGTTGCTCCACCATCCCCTGGAGTCTTGCCTCATCCATGGCTGATGCTCAATCACTAGCACCATGTATGCATCCCAGCACATGGGAGGGAGAAAGAGAATGTTGCTTTTTTAAGACCAGGAGCCTGAATTTTCACATATCAGAGAACCACTGGGCACAGTTTAATCACATGGTCACACCTGTGTTCAAGGGAGGCTGAAAACTGTATCCCTGTGCGTCTTGCTTGAAAAGGGGAGAGTGATGCCTAGGAACAGGCAACAGCTCTGCCCCCGTCAGGCCCAGCTTCTGGAGCTGGCCCTTGCTCAGCCCTGCTGGAGGAGTTCTCAGTAGCGTAGGTAGGCCCAGCAGTGCCCATCAACTCTACCCTTTGTTGTTCAATCACTAAGTCATATCTGACTCTGTGACCCTATGGACTGCAGCCTGCCCGTCTTCCCTGTCCTTCACTATCTCCCAGAGTTTGTTCAAACTCATATCCATTTGAGCCCTTTTCTCTGAAACTGTTCTGTGACCACACATGGCCTCATGTGGGCCTGTCAGTTCAGTTCAGTTCAGTCGCTCAGTCGTGTCCAACTATTTGCGACCCCATGAATCGCAGCACGCCAGGCCTCCCTGTCCATCACCAACTCCCAGAGTGCACTCAAACTCACATCCATTGAGTCCGTGATACCATCCAGCCATCTCATGCTTGGTCGTCCCCTTCTCCTCCTGCCCCCAATCCCTCCCAGAATCAGAGTCTTTTCCAATGAGTCAACTCTTCGCATGAGGTGGCCAAAGTACTGGAGTTTCAGCTTTAGCATCAGTCCTTCCAAAGAACACCCAGGACTGATCTCCTTTAGAATGGACTGGTTGGATCTCCTTGCAGTCCAAGGGACTCTCAAGAGTCTTCTCCAACACCACAGTTCAAAAGCATCAATTCTTCGGCACTCAGTCTTCTTCACAGTCCAACTCTCACATCCATACATGACCACAGGAAAAACCATAGCCTTGACTAGACAGACCTTTGTTGGCAAAGTAATGTCTCTGCTTTTGAATAGGCAATATCTAGGTGCCTGTACCTTGCTTAAATTTTACCCTTCCTCCCTGCTTGAAATTCACACTCCTGCTATCAGGGATAAAAAAAATCTTGATGAAACAAATTCACAACAAAGTGCCTATGATAAATGACTGAATGTTTTAAGCCTTCACAGGGAGTGACTTTTTTAAAATGGTTAAGCCAGATCAGTCTCAAATGATGAACCGTAACAGGCAGTGGGAGATACATTTTTGAAGCAAGCTGCTGCCCAATCCCTCTCTGGTAAAGTACAGAAAGGGACAGGTCCTTCAGTGCCTGTTCTGTTCAGGGGGCTGAACTTCTAGTTCTCAGTGGTTGTGTTAAAAATATGTGACTCTCCCTGCTGCAGCCTTGCTGGGTGGATGTCACAATAGTTATGCCATGCTGGGGTCATGGCATAGCCATGCCCTCCAAGAACTGATCCATCCCAAAGGCAGATGATCCTGAAGTTTCTTTCCGGGGAAGTGGAGCTCTACACAGCTTGCTACCTTCCTCCCCTTCAACCGCCCACTCCTTCCTGGAATGCACTGTCTCATCACGTCACAGCCTCTCCAGGAAATGAAAGCCCTATGGAGGTGCAGAGGATGATTCATCCTCCTTCTGAATAATTCCCTGAGAAGATGCATATTTATTCCACAAGTCATATCATCTAATCCAGAGGGGAAACTCCTCTGTTGGATGGTTCTCCTCCAGACCGATGCTTAGTCACATGATTTTTGTCTGAGCCCCATTTAAAACACTTCCTGCCGTATTCGATCAAAGTGTTTTCTAGTTATGTAGAGCATGAGGCACCACCCTGAAAATCCCCAGGGCTGAGCCACCTGATGGAGCTTAACCACCTTGGCATTTTGCCTTCTGGAGGACAGCAACCACGCGCACCTCCAACCCCCACCCCACCATTGCCCACTGTGGATACTACAGTCACCCTACCCAAACCCAGGGATGCTTCTTTGGTCGTTTCCAGGTACCTGAAATTCCCTGGCTCCCTGTCCCATCTCTGAAGATCGACTGTGAATATGTAAGCTTCTGCCACCAACCTGCTGCCAAGGTGGAGGACACTGATTCCAATGACTACGTCAATGTTGCCTGCTGACTCACGTCTCCAGCTGTACCCCTGGGCCCAGACCTTGGTGTCAATGAGTCTTGTCTGTCTGCTGGTTCCCAACACCCACTCCATCTGTTTCAGAAGCCTCGTTACCTCTCCACCTCAAGTCTCGTCCCTGCCTGTCTGCCCCGAGCACTGATCAGTCTCCCTCCTCCAGCTCTCCTTACACACTTTTGAGCCCCTGGTGGTTTTCAGGTGGCCTCTGGGAATGCAGAGCATTTGCCCTGTTGCCACGTGCCTCCTCTCCAAGCCATATGACAGGCTATGGACTTGCAGAGTCTTTTTGATCACAGGGTCCTTGCTCCCCTGGCTCTAGACCACATGGCCTTGGGCTGGAGTGGAGGCATAGCTGTTGCTTTGAAAGCTTGAGTTCCCCACCAGCAGAAGGTACCCAGACTGCCCTGGGAAGACACACTTCAGCCCTGCGCTAGGAAGGGACCTTGGTATGAAACACCCCTGGCAACCTCTTTGCCCCAGTCTTAGGGCTAGCACTTACTAGTGATCTTCTGTTTGTGTGGAGTCCTATGGTGACGGCAGTTTATTTGGATGTGATGAAGGGTTGTAAATTTCCAGAACCATCCTTGTTAGTGACACACGTGGATACCCTCTTTAGGTCTTCCTCCCTTGATCCACGCAAGTACCCTGACTCCAGCATTTTCCCTCTTTAAGAAATAGAATAGCTTTTGTTATCTATTTATCCTTCTTCTATAGCCTAGTACTATCTTAGCAGTGGTCTATTTGAGCTATCCAAAGCCATTACAACTCTCTGCTTTCAGAAATACAGTCTATTCCAGTCCGAGTGGCTTATGGCCCGGTGTGGAAGGACAGTGATCTGGGATTCCTGGCGGGCCCATTGTTCTGCAAGAGCACTGACATGATGGAAGAAGAGACAGCCCATATCCTACATGTATTTGTCCTCCTAAGTGTTCTGAAGGAGGGCAGTTAGGCAGACATTGTATCTTTGGGTTGAAATCAACTACAAAGTTCAACCAGAGCTGGAGACGAGAGAATGCCCAGTCTTGCTTTTAAGAAGNGTATCTAGGTGCCTGTACCTTGCTTAAATTTTACCCTTCCTCCCTGCTTGAAATTCACACTCCTGCTATCAGGGATAAAAAAAATCTTGATGAAACAAATTCACAACAAAGTGCCTATGATAAATGACTGAATGTTTTAAGCCTTCACAGGGAGTGACTTTTTTAAAATGGTTAAGCCAGATCAGTCTCAAATGATGAACCGTAACAGGCAGTGGGAGATACATTTTTGAAGCAAGCTGCTGCCCAATCCCTCTCTGGTAAAGTACAGAAAGGGACAGGTCCTTCAGTGCCTGTTCTGTTCAGGGGGCTGAACTTCTAGTTCTCAGTGGTTGTGTTAAAAATATGTGACTCTCCCTGCTGCAGCCTTGCTGGGTGGATGTCACAATAGTTATGCCATGCTGGGGTCATGGCATAGCCATGCCCTCCAAGAACTGATCCATCCCAAAGGCAGATGATCCTGAAGTTTCTTTCCGGGGAAGTGGAGCTCTACACAGCTTGCTACCTTCCTCCCCTTCAACCGCCCACTCCTTCCTGGAATGCACTGTCTCATCACGTCACAGCCTCTCCAGGAAATGAAAGCCCTATGGAGGTGCAGAGGATGATTCATCCTCCTTCTGAATAATTCCCTGAGAAGATGCATATTTATTCCACAAGTCATATCATCTAATCCAGAGGGGAAACTCCTCTGTTGGATGGTTCTCCTCCAGACCGATGCTTAGTCACATGATTTTTGTCTGAGCCCCATTTAAAACACTTCCTGCCGTATTCGATCAAAGTGTTTTCTAGTTATGTAGAGCATGAGGCACCACCCTGAAAATCCCCAGGGCTGAGCCACCTGATGGAGCTTAACCACCTTGGCATTTTGCCTTCTGGAGGACAGCAACCACGCGCACCTCCAACCCCCACCCCACCATTGCCCACTGTGGATACTACAGTCACCCTACCCAAACCCAGGGATGCTTCTTTGGTCGTTTCCAGGTACCTGAAATTCCCTGGCTCCCTGTCCCATCTCTGAAGATCGACTGTGAATATGTAAGCTTCTGCCACCAACCTGCTGCCAAGGTGGAGGACACTGATTCCAATGACTACGTCAATGTTGCCTGCTGACTCACGTCTCCAGCTGTACCCCTGGGCCCAGACCTTGGTGTCAATGAGTCTTGTCTGTCTGCTGGTTCCCAACACCCACTCCATCTGTTTCAGAAGCCTCGTTACCTCTCCACCTCAAGTCTCGTCCCTGCCTGTCTGCCCCGAGCACTGATCAGTCTCCCTCCTCCAGCTCTCCTTACACACTTTTGAGCCCCTGGTGGTTTTCAGGTGGCCTCTGGGAATGCAGAGCATTTGCCCTGTTGCCACGTGCCTCCTCTCCAAGCCATATGACAGGCTATGGACTTGCAGAGTCTTTTTGATCACAGGGTCCTTGCTCCCCTGGCTCTAGACCACATGGCCTTGGGCTGGAGTGGAGGCATAGCTGTTGCTTTGAAAGCTTGAGTTCCCCACCAGCAGAAGGTACCCAGACTGCCCTGGGAAGACACACTTCAGCCCTGCGCTAGGAAGGGACCTTGGTATGAAACACCCCTGGCAACCTCTTTGCCCCAGTCTTAGGGCTAGCACTTACTAGTGATCTTCTGTTTGTGTGGAGTCCTATGGTGACGGCAGTTTATTTGGATGTGATGAAGGGTTGTAAATTTCCAGAACCATCCTTGTTAGTGACACACGTGGATACCCTCTTTAGGTCTTCCTCCCTTGATCCACGCAAGTACCCTGACTCCAGCATTTTCCCTCTTTAAGAAATAGAATAGCTTTTGTTATCTATTTATCCTTCTTCTATAGCCTAGTACTATCTTAGCAGTGGTCTATTTGAGCTATCCAAAGCCATTACAACTCTCTGCTTTCAGAAATACAGTCTATTCCAGTCCGAGTGGCTTATGGCCCGGTGTGGAAGGACAGTGATCTGGGATTCCTGGCGGGCCCATTGTTCTGCAAGAGCACTGACATGATGGAAGAAGAGACAGCCCATATCCTACATGTATTTGTCCTCCTAAGTGTTCTGAAGGAGGGCAGTTAGGCAGACATTGTATCTTTGGGTTGAAATCAACTACAAAGTTCAACCAGAGCTGGAGACGAGAGAATGCCCAGTCTTGCTTTTAAGAAGAAGGCCTTTCCCAGACACACGGGGCACTGGTCCAGTGCTAGAAAGCAGAGGCTACCGAGGTGCCTGCCTTATGAGCAGGGAGTGCCCTCACAGGTGGGACTGTGCGTCCAGGCATGAGGACAGCAGCCACAGTGTCAGCTTGATTCCAGCCCCCCAGGCGGGTGACAAAGGCAGGTGAGCAGGATCAGAAAGCGCACCCGAGGGGTGGGGCTGGCGGGAGCGGGTGGGAAGGGCTGACTGAGAGGCGGCGCTGAGGGGGCGTCTGCTTTGTGCTGGGCATCCTCTCCGCTCTGTCTTTCCTCACTTACATGTCCAACCAGTGCTCTCACCTCACCCAGCGCTCTGTTCCTGCAGATGTCGTGACCATGTGGTTTCCATGCCCTTAGGCTCAACTCCATATCCCAGCATCCCTCTTTGTTCCTCAGCACTTCAAAGACAGGTTTTAAACGATCCAATTTATTAAGCATTTCCTGAGCATTCCCATCCTCTAACCCCACACAGTCGCAAGGATGGTGGGGGAAAACAGAGAAGCGGGGGCGCTGTCCTTGGTGCTCTCATAGAAGTTTCAGTCTGACAAATAAATATGGCATCAGTTAAAACACTGACGGGAATTAAATAGAGTTGTAATAAATATAGGAATCTGCTTTGTAGATTATTCACAGCATCCAAGGAACCTTCCATGACCGTTGTTGCGGTCACTTAAAGAATGAAGTCGTAAGCTTGGGCCAAGAACAGGACCCATGGTCAAGAGTGTGCAGTGCCCAGAGGACATCACAGGAAGGGACCCTTGTCTGAAATGACGCAGAGAAGGAGGGTATGCGGTCCAGGCCGTCAGAGCTGGTTGAATTTCTCCATCCAGCTCAAGAGAATGTCCATTTCTCCAAAAGCTTTGGCCACAGCTGCTTCTCTGTCCAACTAAAGGGAAAGGAAAGTTGAAGCCCTGCCGTGTTAGCCACAGGAACAGGCTTCCGTCTGAACCCTGAACCTGGTACGACTGCAGATCACGGGCTGTGACCCCTTCAGGATGGCCTCTGACAAAGGCACCACCCATCACTTCTTCTCTACGTGTGTTGTCTGCTTGGGAGGCAAGGACAGATGGGTTGGTGAGTGGCCGCAGATAAGGGGCAAGGGAAAAGCATAGTGAGTCCCTGACGATAAGCATCAGAATCCCTGTGCAGGGTGGATCCCATCCACCGGAGACCACTGTGCAGATGAGGAAATTGAGACCTGGGTGGTCCCTTTCCCTACTATGTTATTGCTTTTCACCATTTGTTTATAAACTGGTAATCTGTTCCTCAAAAAATGATCGAAATTGGATTGTCTTGGGGAGGGAGCTGGGGATGAAACTGGAATTTTCTTTGTTTTCTTAATTTAGGAAAAGACAATATAATTCCCATAATTCTTTTTCACAAACTCGACCCTTTGACCATCCTGGGAAATACTGCAGATGTGTGTTGGGTTGGGGATTCTCCCTGCTTTCTCCCTCACTTTTGACTCACCAATTGCCCACCTCAGGCACCCATAAAGCTCTCGTTTTGGAATGTCCTTGGTAGTGAAATCATCTTGTAGGGAAATAGAATAGCATTTTAACTTGAAAACTGGCAGAAAAATTGGCCATGTCATTTGCAGTGTTTACGCAAAGTATGTGGTAACTAATGCGGCTATAGTGTGGCTGTGCTCCGGCTAAGTCAGGTGGCTTAGGGGCAAGCTGGATGGAGTCCCCTACACTGAATTCTCCATCAGATCCCCAAGGCACCCTCTTGCGACGGTTCAGACAGGCAACTCTCAGTTCCCCGCCTTGATTACCTGTTTAAATGCTCGGTAGAACAGCAAAAATTGCCTGCATGCACGCTCACGGGTAGAAAACATCTTTTCCTGCTGGATAACAGAAAAAGAAAATTGAGCCTAGTGTCAGGTAGGAGCAGAGGTGCTTTCTCCCACCCTTTCCTCATAATGCCAGAGGGACTTCCAAGGCCTAAGAGGGCAGCTCCAAATCTCACATCCCCAAGGCAGCCAATGCTGACCTCCCACCATGCAGCAGAGACTGCCTCCTTTCATACTCACAGTAGTCTTGCCAGGTAGGGGTGATTATCAGCACTTTATAGATAAGAAAACCAAAGCCCAAAGCGATTGACCACTTTGGGGGTTTTGTTTTGTTTTGATCTCCCAATTTCTCTCTCAAAGGCATTTCGAATAAATATGATTGATTATTTGAAAAAAAAAAGAGAGGTTGGCCACTTTGCAAGTGGACACCCAATCTATTAGACACAGACCTGGCCTTAACCCAGCACTGCCCATGTCCAGAGCCTATGCCTTGTTCCGTGACACCTGCAGCTCCCTGTCACGGAATGAAAGCCAGGGCCAGATAAGGGAAGAGGAGTCTTCTGAAAACACAGCGTCTCCTGTGGACCTCCGTCCCAGCTTTGTTCTACTCACACTGGCTTGCAGTTTTGACACGATGACAAAGAAGTTGTTGGCCAGAGTAGAGAATGACTTCAGGATCCCGAATTCAACGGCTTTATCACGGTAGTTTTTGAAGACGGTGTTCACGTAGAACCTCAGCAGGGCGTGGAGGAGGTGGCAGCTCTCAGTCCCCTGGGGGGTGGCAGGGTCACTGCCAAGCCCAGGCCTCTGCCCACTCTGACCCTGATGAACCACCCACGTGGCACACAAGGCAGGATAAGCACAGTGGAGGCTGGGCTCCTCCAGGAGATGGGGCTCTGAAGAGCTGGGTTTTAAAGGGCCTTTGGACATCTTTGTTTGACCAGAGGACCCACAGGCCTAGAAAGGAAGGGCTCATCTGGGGTCCCACAGCCAGTCAGTGGCAGGCCCAGGCCTGGCGCCCAAGACTCCCGCCTCCCATGTGGTTAGATTTTCTTCTCTAGCCCATGGCCTCTCTAATAGCTCTGGGCAGTGATGGGCCTTGAAAAGCACCACCTCTTGGTTAGCTGAGCTTTGGCAGGGAAAAGGTTTAGAAGGAAAAATGAAGAGAGAGAAAACTAGTGTCCATGAATGTAGGAATTGCACCCTGGGCCCCTGAGGCACTACAGAGGGAAGCTCGGCGTCTCTCAGGGGTCAGAGCTTGGTGGTTTGTGCTCACTGCCTAGCTGGGTGAGAAGAAAGTGGGGGCATGGAAGAGGCCCAAGCAGATGGCTCTGGGCCAATGAGAGCAGAAGAGAAATCCAGATTGATGGAGATTGGCTAAATGGAAACAGATGTTTACAAGCCTCAGTCCCTGCCCTCTCCTCAAGTCCTGTATTCGCATACCCTGGATACTGAGGAGAACAGCCCAGGTGTTCCTCCTCCGGCTCACCACTCAGCCCTGACCTGTGCAGGCTCAGCCCGAGACAGAAGTGAAGTCTTCTATCAGCCTCCCCTGGAGCACCCCTCAGCCTCACCCGCAGGAGACCAGCCACCTAGAGGAGACAGCACCCTTCCCCCGCCTCTAATTACCGAGACGTTCTGCAGAACCTCTTTCCGCAGCAGCCGGACACTTGTGATGTTATCCTGAGCTTGCTTGGGGAACAAAAAGGACAGATGTCTCTAGGTTGGAGGTCAGCATAGAAGCCAAGCTTGCAAATACATGCTGCTTGCCCAGACCCTTCAGTCTATCTAGCCTGTGCAACCTCAGAGGCCACAGGGGGACCCAGGGAGGGCCATGCTGAGCTGGCCCCTGGGGGAGAGGTACAAGGTTCCAGCTCCAGAAAATCATGAATCCTGGCCTCCCAGGGGCAGATGGAATCCTAGACGTTCTTAAGAGCTTTGATGAAGGACTTTGATTCCTTTGGTCACTTGAAGCATGAAGAAATATGCCCATTTTGTTTAAGAACCACTAGGAGCAAAATGTTACCTCCATCCCATGGAGAGTCGGGGAGGCTGTACCTCGAGGTTTCCCCTGCAGCCCGCCACTTCTTTGGTTTCCAGCCAAAGAATCCTTGAGAGGAGGAGCTTTAAAGCTCCTTTGTCCTACCTCATTGTGCAAATAAGGAAACTGATAGGGTAGGAGTTGGGGGAGGCTGCTGTATGGATTGCTTTCAAGGTCAAGATCACACAGAGGTGTCCTCTCCTCTCTCCCCAGACTGCCTTGTCAAGCTCCTTCATTCTGCTTGCATCTGGATTATCCTTTAAGGAGTACGTGTCACAGGATGCATTAACCGTTCTTTCCCAACTCAGAATTAAACATTCTTTCAATCTTGAATCAAGGCCTCAGCAGGTGGGAAAAAACTAGGAGGAGCTGGCAAAGTAGTAGGTGAAAACTCTGGTGGGTCTCAAGGGATTCCCCATGACTTCCCATGGGTGAAGGCTTATGTAACCCTGGGACAGAGATGAAGCTCAAATGAATCAGGCTTCCTTCTTTATTCCTCGTGGGCTGTTTCTTTTCCTAGGGACTGGCCACATCTTTCTGAGCCTCAGTTTCCTCAAGTGCAGAAGGAAATGTGGACCCACGATATCTCTGACTTCACTAAGCTCCTAGGTAGGAACAAGATTAGCAAGCTGCAAAGGGCTCCATAATCGTCAAATATTTTCCTCTGCCCAGAATCACCTCCCTCCATGGCTGGGTCCAGAACAACACTTCACTCACCACGATGTCCTTCATGGCCCAGAAGGCCTGCCACAGTTTCTGGAGAACTACGCCTTCTACCTGGCAGGGCCCAAACTGGAACTCTTGGCCCCGGACCCATGGCCCCGGGCTCCAGAGAAGCAGCATCAGATTCAGGCAGGGAAGAACAGCCACGTGCATGGAAGAGCCCATCTGCAGCAAGAAGGTCCAAGAGGATCCTGCTGGGGGAAGGGAGCACCCCTGTGAGGGAACATCCTGCTGGGCGAAGGGAGTGCCCCTGTGAGAGAGCATCCTGCTGGGGGAAGGGGGTGCCCCTGTGAGGGAGCATCCTGCTGGGGGAAGGGGGTGCCCCTGTGAGGGAGCATCCTGCTGGGCAAAGGGAGCACCCCTGTGAGGGAGCATCCTGCTGGGGGAAGGGGGTGCCCCTGTGAGGGAGCATCCTGCTGGGCAAAGGGAGCACCCCTGTGAGGGAGCATCCTGCTGGGGGAAGGGGGTGCCCCTGTGAGGGAGCATCCTGCTGGGCAAAGGGAGCACCCCTGTGAGGGAGCATCCTGCTGGGGGAAGGGGGTGCCCCTGTGAGGGAGCATCCTGCTGGGCAAAGGGAGCACCCCTGTGAGGGAGCATCCTGCTGGGGGAAGGGGGTGCCCCTGTGAGGGAGCATCCTGCTGGGCAAAGGGAGCACCCCTGTGAGGGAGCATCCTGCTGGGGGAAGGGGGTGCCCCTGTGAGGGAGCATCCTGCTGGGCAAAGGGAGCACCCCTGTGAGGGAGCATCCTGCTGGGGGAAGGGGGTGCCCCTGTGAGGGAGCATCCTGCTGGGCAAAGGGAGCACCCCTGTGAGGGAGCATCCTGCTGGGGGAAGGGGGTGCCCCTGTGAGGGAGCATCCTGCTGGGCAAAGGGAGCACCCCTGTGAGGGAGCATCCTGCTGGGGGAAGGGGGTGCCCCTGTGAGGGAGCATCCTGCTGGGCAAAGGGAGCACCCCTGTGAGGGAGCATCCTGCTGGGGGAAGGGGGTGCCCCTGTGAGGGAGCATCCTGCTGGGCAAAGGGAGCACCCCTGTGAGGGAGCATCCTGCTGGGGGAAGGGGGTGCCCCTGTGAGGGAGCATCCTGCTGGGCAAAGGGAGCACCCCTGTGAGGGAGCATCCTGCTGGGGGAAGGGGGTGCCCCTGTGAGGGAGCATCCTGCTGGGCAAAGGGAGCACCCCTGTGAGGGAGCATCCTGCTGGGGGAAGGGGGTGCCCCTGTGAGGGAGCATCCTGCTGGGCAAAGGGAGCACCCCTGTGAGGGAGCATCCTGCTGGGGGAAGGGGGTGCCCCTGTGAGGGAGCATCCTGCTGGGCAAAGGGAGCACCCCTGTGAGGGAGCATCCTGCTGGGGGAAGGGGGTGCCCCTGTGAGGGAGCATCCTGCTGGGCAAAGGGAGCACCCCTGTGAGGGAGCATCCTGCTGGGGGAAGGGGGTGCCCCTGTGAGGGAGCATCCTGCTGGGCAAAGGGAGCACCCCTGTGAGGGAGCATCCTGCTGGGCAAAGGGAGCACCCCTGTGAGGGAGCATCCTGCTGAGGTAAGGAGGCGCCCCTGTGAGCAAGGCCCTCTGTCCCAGGCGTGGTCCCCTGGAGTAAGGCTCCTTGGCTCTGCCACAGCCAGCCTCAGGGACACACAAATTTGAAACCTGAGACCAGGGGCCACTCCTGGTGTTAGAACAGTTCAAATGTGTGGCCTTGCCGGGGTCCCCTGCGTGGGGCAATGGTTTTTCAGCCCCAAGGGCCTTTCTGCCCCCCAGTCTTATACCCGCTGGTCTGGCTATCCTTGCTACCTCCTTCCTCACCACGCCCCTCTACGTCACACACACACACATACACACACACATACACACACACGCCCTGCCCCACCTTCCCTGCTCCATTACAGTCCTCTCTGGCCAACATCCCACCAGTCAGAATTTGACCAAGAAAAGAAACAGGGAGTTATAATGTGCCAAAGAACATGTACAAGGATCCCAAACTCGGCAGAACACATTCGCCTGTCTGAGTTCTGCCCTCAAGTCACCGGACACACGTGGGAAGGTCTTTCTTCCCTCCCACCGAAGAAGGCCGCCTCTGGCTCTCATCACCGTCCAGAGGAGCTGTGGGCTTAATCCTGGCCCACAGGGATGGATGAGCTGGTAGGCACACTCACTCTGCCACCTCAGCTGACCGACTCACTCTTGACTCTAGGAAGTAACTTTTCAAGTGACTGAACAAGAGGAGGAATCAGGTTTCCACGTGAATCACCTCTAAAGCCTCCCACTGCATGACTGTGTGAAGAGCCGCAAGCTAGAGGCAGGGAACCCCTTGTCTGTCTGTCATAACTGTGTGCAGAGATTGTTTCTCCATGACTCCTTGGTCCTTTGCTCCTCTTCCTTTCTTCTTTCCTCAGAGCTCGGTCCCTCCCTTTCTTATTCCAGGCCCTGATCTCACACTGAGGACGCTCAGGCTTCCGCCGCTCAGCTGGGCGGGAAGCCAGGAGGAGGTCTGTCTCCCCAGTGCCTGCCGACTTAAGAGCCAGAGGAGCGGGCCCGGGGCCAGCGCACGTTGTCCTGTCATGCAGCTCTGCGCTCCAGCCTCTCCCTCAGAGTCTTGCCGGTCCCTTCTTTCCAAAGCCACGGGCTCTTCAGTCTCTTGCAAATTCACCTGTGGGCCTCATAATCCTCCTAGCCTTCCTCTCCTCCAGCCTAAACTCTTCTGATGTTAAACCCAAGAGAGCAGCTCCTCCTCATGGCGTATCTCACCCTTTACATAAACGCTGACAGAGTTGGCCTCTGTGTCCCCCCAGCCCCTACGCTCAGTCAGGCAGCAATCGGTCTAAGGCTTCAAAGCCAAGTACTCGGGAATCTCCCATCACTCACCTCGGGCCCTGGAAGTGATGCTTGAGGGCTTGCTGGTTGGTGGTGGCTGGTTCCTGTCGTAGAGGAAGAAGGTTGGGCAGGCGTCCACACACACACACCATGCACCAACCAGGGGTGTAACGGTGGATGGAAGGCTCTTGTTCCAGCTGTGGAAGTTGTTTCCAAAGTAAAGGTGTGCAGGCAAGCCAGGCTTTGTGGAGCTTCATATACACGGGGGCCATGGGGGAGGGGCGGGGAGGCAGAGGGAGGTGGAGAAAGGGAAACTGGTCATGCTTTCCCACAGAATGACGTCACTGCTAGTCAACCTTCACTCTAGACGGTGGGGCCATGGGGGAGGCAGCCCCTGGGTGCGGTGAGCTCTGGGTCTGAGTTCCAGCTCTGCCATTGGCAGCATGATGGGGGCAGGTCATCTAGCTACCTCGAACCTCAGTTTCTACATCCACAAAGTAAAAACAAGCAAGCAAGCAAACAAAAGTTCTATCCCATCACCACGGGAGCATCAGTGCCATCAAGAGACCTGGCCGTGTGTGCTCCTAGCAGGACGCTCAGCCTTCAGGTGTAGGGTGTAGGTGAGGGGCAGAATGGGGCAGTGTTTCCAACACATGTTCCCCAGAATCTGGTCCTGAGGGATGCTTATCTGCAAGACTCTCTGTGCACTAAGGATTTCACTCTCAGTAAATTAGAGAAGGCTGGCACATGCTTGCCCCTCTTGGAAACCTATAGTGCCCTGTAGGAGCCGGAAGCCTGGTGTGGGCTTAACACTCCTTAACCCAGTCTTTCCCACAAGTATTAGACCATGACTCTGGGAAACACAGTCTGAGAAACACTGGACTCTGAATGAGGAACTGGCCAACTACTGGCAAAGAATAAACTGAGAATGGCTCAGCCTGGTGACTGAAGATAGTTCTTTTATTTTTTAATGATTGAAAAAAAATTAAAAGAACATGCATTTTGGGACACATGAATGTGGGTGAATTAAAATTTAATGTCCATAAATAAATCTTTACTAGGACGCAGTCACGCGCATTTGTTCACATGTGGTTTGCTGCTTCTGTGTTACAAGGATAAGTAGCTGTGACTAAGGCCATGTGGCCCACAAAGTCACAAATATTTACTACTAATATCTGACCCTTTGCAGAGAGGGCTTGCTGAGCCCTGTTCTGAATTACCTTCTTGTGTGAACATTCTAAGAGTTTCTTTAAGCCTGGATCCAGGCAAAGTCATGGGAATAGAAATGTGATGTGAGGGGCAGGATGACTTTCTCTAGTTCTCCTTGGAGAAAAAAGAACAGGGGACAGTAGGAGGAGCTGCTACTGCTGCTGCTGCTGTTTAATCACTAAATTGTGTCCAACTCTTTGCAGCCCCATGGACTGGAGCCTTCCAGGCTCCTTTGTCCGTGGGATTCTCCAGACAAGAATACCGGAGTGGGTAGCCATTTCCTTCTCCAAGGGATCTTCCCCACCCAGGGATAGAACCCATGTCTTCTGCTTGGCAGATAGATTCTTTACCACTGAGCAGCCCTTTCCAGTCTCTCCAGTTGGCAGACCCTTAGTTTCTCATCTCTCTATCACAGACACAATGCTGTTTGTTTTCTTTAGTAAGTCAAACACATGCTGCAATCCCCAGCCAACAGGCTGGCCAGCTGCCACTGCTGTATTAAGGACCATGCTTGAGGCCTTTGCTCCCAAAAGGCTGGAGTCTTGTCCTCTAGGCCTAGGCAGGGACCCACATCACAACCCCCTTTTCCTTTCAGGATCTAGGTCACTACAAGTAATCTCTAACGATCATGAGAAGAAGATGCCAAGAGGCTTTGATGAGACAGAGAAGACAAACTAAGAATACTGGGGAAATAGATGAGGGGGAGGCCAAACAGGACTAAAGTCTAGACAGCAAAAGCTGGAAGCTGAGAGGAAAAGTGAGCCCCAGGGCATCTGCAATCCTAGACAACTGTCTACAGATACACAGGAGAGCAGGAGGGATGAGGTGTTAGCAGGGCAGGCCAGGACAGAGGCATGAGGTCATGGAGACAGCCAGGCAGGCTCCCGAATAGCCACCTGGGGTCATGAGCAGCTCTTTCTGTCTAAGGAAGGAGTAACGTAACACAGAGATTTCAGGCAAACACGTGCCTGAGTCTCCGGCTTGGCTGAGCTTATCCCCAGGAGGGCATGATTCCCTGGAAAGGGAGGGCATGGAGAGAAACTCAAGGACCTTGGCCCCAGGTCAACTGAGATCGCTGGTTATGAGTTCATGCCATGTCTGCAGGCAGACCTGGGTCCAAAACATGATTAGCCCAGGAGCCCTCTGAGTTTCAGCTTCCTCGCATGTAAAACCGAATCCCCACAGGCCCCAAGGACAGTGACATAAAGTCTTGCTGCTCAAAGTGTGGTCTGTGCTCCAGCAGAACAGCAATATCTAGGCGTTCCTTAGAAATGCAAGATCTCGGACCCTTCCCCCCAAACTACTGAACCACAAAGTCCACTTTAAAAACTCCCAAGATGATACGCATGTAAAACCGAATCCCCACAGGCCCCAAGGACAGTGACATAAAGTCTTGCTGCTCAAAGTGTGGTCTGTGCTCCAGCAGAACAGCAATATCTAGGCGTTCCTTAGAAATGCAAGATCTCGGACCCTTCCCCCCAAACTACTGAACCACAAAGTCCACTTTAAAAACTCCCAAGATGATTCTTAAGTATGTTAAAATTTGAGAAGTGTTTACATAAAACACAGGAAGTATCTGGTATCTTCCACATGGTAAATGCTTAACAAACAGGAGCTACAAGTGAAGCAGAAGGAATTAGAGCACTTATTCTCCACGGGGCAATTTTGACCCAGGGGAATAGTTAACAATGTCTTGAGACATTGTATGTTGTCATAATGGGGAATGGGGTTGTGGGAAGTGGGGTGCTACTGACAGGTAGTGGCATGGGCCAAGGGACGCTGCCAAACATCCTACAGTGTATGGGATGGCCCCTCCCCACAAAGAACCAGGTTCAGTTCAGTTCAGTTCAGTCACTGACTCTTTGCAACCCCATGAATCACAGCACGCCAGGCCTCCCTGTCCATCACCAACTCCCAGAGTCCACTCAGATTCACGTCCATCGAGTCGGTGATGCCATCCAGCCATCTCATCCTCGGTCGTCCCCTTCTCCTCCTGCCCCCAATCCCTCCCAGCATCAGAGTCTTTTCCAATGAGTCAACTCTTCCCATGAGGTGGCCAAAGTCCTGGAGTTTCAGCTTTAGCATCATTC
>SJYX01021487.1:0-50565 GCA_006410675.1 Oreotragus oreotragus | reverse complement strand
ATTCTTCGGCGCTCAGCTTTCTTCACAGTCCAACTCTCACATCCATACATGACCACAGGAAAAACCATAGCCTTGACTAGACGGACGTTAGTCGGCAAGGTAATGTCTCTGCTTTCGAATATGCTATCTAGGTTGGTCATAACTTTTCTTCCAAGGAGTAAGTGTATTTTCATTTCATGGCTGCATTCACCATCTGCAGTGATTTTGGAGCCCCCCTAAATAAAGTCTGACACTGTTTCTACTGTTTCCCCATCTATTTCCCATGAAGTGATGGGAACAGATGCCATGATCTTCGTTTTCCGAATGCTGAGCTTTAAGCCAACTTTTTCACTCTCCTCTTTCACTTTTATCAAGAGGCTTTGTAGCTCCTCTTCACTTTCTTTCATAAGGGTGGTGTCATCTGCATATCTGAGGTTATACAGGCCCCCCTAAATGCCCACAGTGCTGAGGCCCCGAAATCCTGGACTAGGGGAGAGCAGTGTCTGCAGGGGAAAGAGCTGACATGGACATAGAGAAGGGTCAGACGCGTACCCTTCGGGGGAGAAGGGCTGTGGTGAGAGAAGCACTGGACTGTTGAGACGGTCAGGAGAGGGGAAGGAAAATAAGGCGGCAACTGGGCAGACACGGCCCGAGGGCAGAGGGCGAGGCCTGGCGCACTGGCTCACCGGCACCCCGCCTCCCCCCCACTCCCAGGGATGCTCCAAGTCTCAGACTTGGAGAAACTGGAGAAAGTGGGGCTGGTCTCTTAGTGCAGAGCTGTGTATTTTCATCCCATGCTAGGCGAGACAAAGCCCAGAAGCTCTCCTAATATCTCTCACCTCCTTGCTCTCTGGAAACTTGGGAAATTTCCTTCATGATAGTACTGGGTGGGAGAAAAGGCCCTCTGTGCATAACCTTTGATTTACAAGGCCACTCTCCCCCCTAGATACCCTTTATTAGATTGAAGGTGCTTATTCTGTGACTCCCAGGACACTCCTGTCACATACGCATGTGCGCTTGTAGTGTATGTCATATCATGTCTGCAGTCTGAATTTTCCATTTAACTCTACTCCCACCCTACATCCCCGACAGATTCTCCTAAACCTATAGAGAGAGGAAAGGGCTGAACCAGGTGGAGAAGGGTCCCTTCTCCACTCCCCGGGTGAGGCAGTAAAGATCTCACTCTAAACCTGAATATCTCCCCCTTTGTGATTGACAGAAATGCCCTGCAGGAAAGAAGTGACGAGAATATGAAGTAGGGTTTCCTGAGCACCAGAGATAAAGGAAGATTACATCACCATTTTTCTTCCAGTGAACTGATTTAATCTTCACTCTAAAATAGATTGTTATCTCGCTATTTGGCTGGGAACACATGCACTCACAGATGTGAGATTTCTGGGCTTTCGTCAGTTCTTTTCCTTGCTTCAGCTGCTGTCTGTCATTCTAGGAGTGGAGATGAGAGGTCGGTGTCCATTGGTTGGCCCCCCTAGACTGGCAGTTTGCCATTCTATCTTGTCCTCTATCACTGATATAATTAATAATTTATTATTACAGGCATTTCAAAGCATAGGAGTGAGAACAAACACAGATCAGTCTTACAGCCCTACAGCATGCTCAGAGGTACAAAATACCTCTAAGTGAAATCTCTCATTTGCTATTCACTATAACAAAAATGTTAGAAGGAGGACAGATACTGTTAACTGTCCTTTGCAGATTAGAAAACTGAGATTCAGAAAGGTCAGATAATTTCCCCTACATCACATAAATAAATGACCAAATCATAACCAGAGTACAGGTCTCCTGGCGCTCAGTCAGTATTCTTTCGTCTCTTCCACCCTTCATCAATTTCTCAGTCTTGCATGCATTCACCCACTTACTGAATAAGCTCTTCCTAAGCACTTACTGAGCGTCGGAAAAGGCTATACAAAAATGAATGACTATGATAGCCTTTACGTAAATGTCCAGAAAAGACATGTTATGGAGACAGAAAATAGCGTACTGGCTGCCTAGGGCTTAGAGTTGGGAATTTGGTGGATGGAAGGAACTGGGAGTGACTGAAGATGAATACAAAGTTTCCATGGGGAGTAAAGAAAATATTCTAAAATTAGATTATAGTGATGCACTCTGTGAGTATACTAAAACCCATTGAACTGTACACTTTAAGCAGTGAACTCTGTGGTGTGTGAATTATATCTCATTAAAGCTGCTTAAAAAAATAATATCCAATTATTGTTCTCAGTTCTAATGAGTCAATAGAGTGAATACACTTGCAAACAGATAAATTGCAACACCAAGTCATGAGAATGTGTTGACACCAGTAACAGAAGGATGGAGCCAATGAAAACATCAAGATGAAGTCTTAATAAGATGTATCTTGGATGTTGCTGGAAGGGTTGAGAAGCTTCCTAGTGGAGGTGACATTTGATCTGAGGCTTGAAGCCTGAGTAGGAATTTGCCAGCAAAAATAAAGGAGGACATCTTCTGGAGACCTCTGTGACCTTCACTAATTCTATGGCCATATAACTGCTATAGGGAACCAAGGAGAAGAAGGTTCTAGAAGTTGCTGGAAGAACAAGGGTCCTTGATTGCTGTTTTGCTTGATGATTAATGGAAATCCATGGGAAAGAGCAGTTTAAATATAGTTGCAGGATATGTAAGGGAACCTAATGTGCTACTGAGCCCCAAGAGCTATAATCAGGAAGGGAGAAGTTGGGTAAAGGACTTGAGTCTCAGTTTTCTAANAAGGGTCCTTGATTGCTGTTTTGCTTGATGATTAATGGAAATCCATGGGAAAGAGCAGTTTAAATATAGTTGCAGGATATGTAAGGGAACCTAATGTGCTACTGAGCCCAAGAGCTATAATCAGGAAGGGAGAAGTTGGGTAAAGGACTTGGGTCTCAGTTTTCTAAGCAAAGGCTTTAGCCAATCACAAGAAAGAGAACCATAAGAGCCATCCAACTCTGAAAATTGCAATTGTGTCCCAGAAATCAGGTTCCTGTGCCTTCTCACAGCCTGCAGAGCACCAACTTTGAGTCTCAAGGACATGACTGTTTTAAATAAACATGGCAGTAAACAGTGTTGGAGAAAATGATAGTTACAGAGTCTCCTGAATAGATTCAGGTTAAGAATTGTGGTCCCTTTCCCCTGTGTCACCGTGTCTCTCGTATATCCAAAGTTGCTTTTTCTAACAGATATATATTTTGTAGGGTAAGGAAAGAAGGCAAGTAAGGAGGGAGGGACTGAGGGGAGGGGAAAGGAAAGAAGGAAAGAGAAAGAAAGAAAAAGAAAGGAGGAAAAGGAGGACGAGAGGGAAAAGATTTTGGTTGAAATGAGATATCTTTCATTCGCAGCAGTTTATCAGCATCAATATTCCTGAAATAGCCCCCTTTCCTTCCTCCTATTCAAATTCATTCTCTAGACTTACAAGGAACTTTTTAGAGTCCTAGACAGCAGCAATCACTCCACTCCTGTGCTCATCTTTGATGGCACCTATGGGATCCTTCCTTGTGCCCCAGTGGTCTTGTCCACCAGTCTGTGAACTCCCTAGGCACCAGCACCGACTTTCTTTCGTCTCAGAAGGGCCCTCAGAGCCTGGCACATGGCGGGTGCTCAGTAAGTGTTTGTTGAATAAGTGCATTTCATATGACTGATCCCCAAGTCTAACCGCTTACAGGACCCAGTAGCCTCCCAGACTGTGCAGACACAAAGTGAAAGTGAAGGTCAAAGTTGCTCAGTCATGTCTGACTCTGCAACCCCATGGACTATACAGTTCAAGGAATTCTCCAGGCCAGAATACTGGAGTGGGTAGCCATTCCCTTCTCCAGGGGATCTTCCCAACCCAGGGACTGAACCCAGGTCTCCCACATTGCAGGTGGATTCTTTACCAGCTGAGCCACAAGGGAAGCCCAATACATAAAGTCTTTGCCAAATGTTCACCAATGTGTTCAAGCAACAATCACTGGGCTATGAGACACTGCTTTGCATCTCATGGCCGGATTAAATGTCTGGGCCTGATTAAATGCATGTGCCCTAGTATGAGAGTAAAAACTTGTGAAATGATACTATAACCACTTACCTGCTTGCAGAATCCCAAGGAAACAGAATCTGTGCTTAGGCCATCACAGCAGAGAGTCCTGGGTCTGCGAATAAGAAACTCAGTCTCATCCTCGAGCTTCTAAACTGCTGCCTTAAATATGCTTTCTCTGTGCCACTTGTCCCATTCTGCCAAAGGGGGAAATGGTTCCTATTTCATCTATCTTACAGACTCTCTCCCAGTCTCATCCCTCTTTAAACAGAATGCCCACCGCTTCATAAGATCCTTCTAAATGCACAACTCTGATCATACTACTCCTTATCCTTGAAAATTATCTTTGATTTCTCCCAGCCCGTTGCTCTTTTTTTCCATTTTTGTATCCATCAGTATCTAGCACAGAGCCTTCAAAATTTTAGTTTGTTCTTGACTCAATTCTTAATTTCAAAACCAGGTAATGGAATACATTTAAGGGGGAGGATAAACTAAATTGATTTTTATACTCCTCAACTGATGCTATTCTATGCATGAATCCATGTAATAGAATGCCATTCAACCAGACAAATGTAATTTGTCTTTACATCCATTAAAAAAAACTCTTTTATAACAGTTTAGACTTAAAAACCAAGTTACAGATGAAATATGCAGTATGGTCCCATTTTTGTTAAAAAAATTAAATGAGCATATGTACATGTTGAAAATGATCAAAAATGTAAATACTAAAATGTTAACAGGATTACATTTGAGTAGTGAGATAATGGGTATTTTCCTTTTCTAGAGCTTATCTGTGTTTTCCAAGGTTGCTGCTAAGTCACTTCAGTCGTGTCTGACTCTGTGCGACCCCATAGATGGCAGCCCACCAGGCTACCCTGTCCCTGGGATTCTCCAGGCAAGAACACGAGTGGGTTGCCATTTCCTTCTCCAATGTGTGAAAGTGAAGTCGCTCAGTCGTGTCCAACCCTCAGTGATCCCATGGACTACAGCCTTCCAGGTTCCTCCGTCCATGACATTTTCCAGGCAAGAGTACTGGAGTGGGTTGCCATTGCCTTCTCCAAGGTTACACAAGTCTAATTCAAGTGTAAGGTTTTTTTTTTTAACTTATTTAAAATTTAAATAAATCACTGGTTTCACCATTGCCCACAGAAAATCCCTGAAATTCCTGGCATGGAAGTGCCCATTGTCTGACATCTGGCTACTCACCTTTCCAACTTTATCTCTTCCCACACCTCTGCTCACCATGCTCCATCCAAACTGGGCTGCTCACCTCCATTTTCTGCCTCTGCCCCACTGTTCATGGAATCTGGGATGTCCTTATCATGTGCCAAACACTAACCAACAATCTATTGCTTCGACATAAAAAGATGCAGTGATATGTCATTGACTGTCAAAGACAAGTTGCATATATATGTATACACGTGTTTACATATGTACATATACATATTATAAAATGTGTGTGCATGCACACACACACACATATCCTGCTAAACATATTTATTTTGAAGCAGTACAATTGCAGGCTGGATAGAATTTTATTTTCATCTTAAAAGGATTTTGTATAGTTGATGTAAAAAGAGCTCAACAAACACCTACCATTTGAGAGAGAGAGATTTGCATTAAAATTTTACCTGTCTTTCAAGGTCTCCTTCTTGAAGCTATTCTAAAAGCTGCAAGGAATTTTTGCCTCCCTTGAACACCACAGGGATTTGAATTTCTTTTGTGGCACCGACTCTCATCCTTTGCCTTCCCTTGTCCCTATCCCTTGCCCCCTGCCCTCCTGCTTCCTCTCCCTCTCCCCCTCTGTATACCCACCCCCAACTTCCTTAATCTAGGGCCTTGGGAAGACAGAGGAACAGATGTGTTCTCTTCCTCATGCTGACCAGCACAGCAGAGTAGGTTACTGAAAAAAAATAAGCACGTAGTGAGTAAGATGCTTGATAGGAAAAGTATTCAGAATGATATGGAGTCTGCATTTTGGTGGGTTAATCTCATCACAAGAATATAGAATTGGAAAAAGGTAAAAGGAGTAAAAGACGCTTACTCCTTGGAAGAAAGTTATAACCAACCTAGACAGCATATTAAAAAGCAGAGACATAACTTCGCCAACAAAGGTCTGTCTAGTCAAAGCTATGGTTTTTTGAGTAATCATGTATGGATGTGAGAGAAAGCTGAGCGCTGAAGAATTGATGCTTTTGAACTGTGGTGTTAGAGAAGACTCTTGAGAAGACTCCTTGGACTGCAAGGAGATCCAACCAGTCCATCCTAAAGGAAATCAGTCCTGAGTATTCATTGGAAGGACTGATGCTTGTTGGGACATAGCAAATGCCATGACAGGCTTCAGGGACTAAGGTAGGCCTCACAGGAAAAGTTGACTCATTGCCCAGTGAGGTCATCCCCGCGGATGCCAGGACTTGTCCAATCAGCATACTCCCTGTAGCCTGGTTTGAGCCTATCAGGACGTAAAAGACATCCCCCAAGGAAGCCCACACACAAAAGATTAGCCAATTAGTAAATACCAGGAAACCCCTGCAGCCAATAAAGATTAGCCAATTAGTAAATACCAGGAAACCCCTGCAGCCAATCCCCCTTGCCAACTCCCTGTCTTTGTTCTAAACCTATAAATACTGCTGTAATTCTGGGCTCAGTGCTCTTGTTCGACTCCACTGTGCTGGATGTGACTTGAGCCCTAGCTCGAGCTAGTAATAAACCCCTTTTTGCTTTTGCATTGTTGTGGACGTCTTATTCTCTCAGTTTTGGGGACTCGGACTTCGGGCATAACATGCTGAAGCTGAAACTCCAATTCTTTGGCCATCTGATGCAAAGAACTGACTCCTTGGAAAAGACCCTGATGCTGGGAAAGATTGAAGGCAGGAGGAGAAGGGGACAACAGAAGATGAGATGGTTGGATGGCATCACCGACTCAATGGAGATGAGTTTGAGTAAACTCTGGGAGTTGGTGATGGAGAGGGAGGCCTGGCATGCTGCGATTCACGGGGACGCAAAGAGTCAGACACGACTGAGCGGCTGAGCTGAACTGACCTGATTCTGGGTGGGAAGCTCACTGGGAAGTATGGGAGACACTGCAGTTACAGTTCCCCTCTTCTTAGAAGACAGGAAAATTGCACTTCCCTGCCCCATGGAAGCTTGGCATGGCCATTGGACTATTTTGACCAGTGAAATATAAGTGAAAGAATCAAGTGTCTTTTCAGGTGGAAGCATTTAAAGCACAGGGCACAGTTCTCCATGCGTGCTCCTACCTCGCTTCTGTCGGGATGGCAGCATTATGGGATAGAAGTGTTTCCTCCACCTGGGTTCCTGAATAGCCATGATGAGTAGATGGCCACGCGAATATGTACCACACATTATTATAACTGAGAAATAAGTTTTGTCATAACAACCCACTGAAAGACTAAGGTACCCTCTGCTGCTACAGCATAATGTAGCCTCACCTAATATAGAAGGAATGTTAGAGGGGAGAGAGATTTAAACACATTTCACATTTCCACCCTCAGAAAATGAATGTAGACTCTGCTATAGGCAAAACTACATGCTATTTAGACAACTCATTATAAGTCACAGAGAGTCTCAAAATTCTTCTTTGTTGGAAAGTACTGCTTTCTCCTTGCACACAATATAAACTATGCATTCAGTGGGATGAGGTCATGTTATGGCATGAGGCTGACCACTTTGGAATCCAGGAATTGGCGGCCCAGTCATTCAGGAGTCACATAAGGGGCCACAGCTCTGGAATGGAGCAGGGACGGAAGTCTGAGAGCCTGTCTGACAGAGAGAGCCCTGTGCCCTGGGCAGGGGTGATAGAGGGACTCTGCTATTCAAAGCTGCCAGTAAAAAGCTTTGAACAAGCTAACAGACACACACACACACACACACACACACACACACACACACACACACACCCCACACATACTCGCTTACTACATAGATTTTAAAACTGGCAAAGAAAGGCAGGCTAAGGCCCAGCAGGTCTAAACTTGTCCCAGAATGTGAGAAAGTAGAGACTGTGTCCCTGAAAAGCCTTACATAAGGTACTGGAAATGCAAAATGACTTGGGCTCTTAAACCGAAATAAATTGATTTTTGGTTCCTTATCTCCTTTGCCCGGATGTAAAGGGTCAAATCCAGGGAATCATCCAAAGTGGTGAAGAGTAGAAGCTGCTTCCAGCAACAGTGAGTGGGGCTCTCTCTATTCAGACTCTGACTTTAACTTCCAAACAGTGTCCTCTCAGAAAATACACTACTCATGAAATGAAGGACCAATTCACTAGCTCCCTCTGTAGACTAATCCCTGCCTCAAAAATTCGCCACCTGTCTTCCCAGACCAGAGAGATAGCTCCACAAGAAAGTAGAACTAATAGGTCTAATCATTTACTTCTGATTGAGTGAATTCTGCCTTCCCACAATAAAATCAGAATAAAAATAACCTGGAATATCAGAGTCTGAATGTCCACATTTCATTAACCTGGGAAGAAAAATTAGAAAGTAAAAATTTCAAAGTGTGTGGTCCCCAGTGCTGATACAAAGCTAGCTGGCTCTTGCAGAGCTCCAGTCTCTAGTGTGTTTTGAGAAGTTCTAAAGGGATATATCTCATAGTTTTGTCCATGAGCCATCCCTGCCATCAGGGCTGGCTGAGCCAATGACAGACAGCTCCAAGTGCCGCCCCAGGGACAGTGAGAATGGGATTTTCCTCACCAGGTTTTCAGTGCCAATTCCCTCCAGTCAAAAAATGTTGCAAGGTCACATTCACCCCTAATAAGGCATCTGAGTCCAAAGTATTACAGAGTTCAGTAGAGCAACTTTTCCAATTTATACCCAGAGACTTTGTCGGCTCTAGGATGCCCACATACCTCAAGAGTGGTTGATTTGAGCAGCTTCAGTATCATGGGCCTGGAACTCATCATTTCTTAGGGGTGGGAGAGGGGCTGCTAATGGTTAGATCTCAGTGCTAGTCCAATAAGCCAGCATATGGCATAGTACTTTACTAAATACTTTCACAATTTGATATTCACAAAAGCCCTGTGAAATAAAGCATACATCATCATCTCCATTTTAACAACTAGAAAACCAAGGCAAAGAGGAAAACTACACTAAACAATGATTTGCTTAAGCTCATAGAGCTAGAAAATGGAACTACCTAGACTGGACCCCCAGGTCTCTGACTTCAAGCCAGTTGTACCAGAGGCAGTGCTGTGTGCTGGAAAGCATGCAGTTGTGAAGTCACACTTCCTGTGGACCCTTGGCTCTGAGACTTAGTAGCTGTGCAATCTTGGGTGAGTTACTTGACTCTTATATGCTTCAGTTCCCTCATCAGTAGAGTAAGAATAGCAATACAAATCATCTTATAGGTATTTGTGAGGATTAAATGAGAAAAATACATGCAAGGCACATAGAAGTCAGTCTGCCCCATCAGGAAGCAAGAGAAAGAGTTAACTATTATTAAAACATTACTAATATTATTTTTATATATTACCATGACACACAATGCCTTTTCATTATTGAAAAGAGCCTGATATGCCTACAAACAATTTTTACTCTGTAACTATAGTAACTTCTGTTTAGGAAAATCTTACAAGTGCTCATAAGAGTATCTGATATGGAAACAGTATACCACAGTATACTACAGCCAGTCCTCCATTTTTATCAGTCTGTTTAGGGAATCTGTGAAGTTGTTTTGAAATGATAGTAGAAGGATGGAAGGACTAGATGAAGGGGATTATGAGGTACAAACTTCCAGTTATAAAATATTACTAAATCATGGGGATGTAATGTACAGAGAGTGAAAGTGAAGTCGTTCAGTCATGTCCAACTCTTTGCGACCCGTGGACTGTAGCCCACCAAGCTCCTCCATCCATGAGATTCTCCAGGCAAGAATACTGGAGTGGGTTGCCATTTCCTTCTCCAGGGGATCTTTCTGACCCAGGGATCAAATCCAGGTCTCCCACATTGCAGGCAGATGCTTTAACCTCTGCACCACCAGAGAGAGAGACTATAATCACCAATATTATAATAAGTTCATATGGTGACGGAACATGACCAGGCTTACTGTGGGGATCATTTTGTGATGTGTATGAAATCTGAATCACTGTGTCATACACCTGAATCTATTATGAGAGTGTATCTCAATTATACTTCAATAAAAAGGAAAAAAAAAGTAGAAACCTTTAAAAAAAATAGTCCAGTCCCGAGAGAAGTCATATGAGAATATAATACGAAAGCTTCAGGACCAGAATTCATTGAGTGGGCTCTTTTTTGATTGATGGTGTAATGAAAATAACGAGAACCAAATCATTCCCTAACCAGCCCTATCCTTTTGTACTAAAATCATTATATTATAGCTATTTCTACTTTTGGCCAAAATTTGTTGATCTGAAATATTTTTATTTCATCTTCATTTTCAAACTAATAGCTTTATTGAAATATAATTCACCTTTTTAAAGTGTACAATTCAGTGGGTTTTGATACATTCACAGAATTGTGCAATGGCACCATTATCTAATTTCTAAACGTTTTCATTACCCCAAAAAGAAACCTCATACCCATTGGCATCACACCCTACTCCACTCTCCCTTAGTCTCTAGAAACAGCTGTTTTTTCTGTCCCTGTGGTTTTACCTATTCTGAGTGTTTCCAGACATTATATTTGAAATGTTATAAAGATAATTTGAAGTTTAGGATATTAGCATCCTCTGAGAAGTATTTATATTTGCTTCTGGAAGGGGACTGGCAATTCCACATTAACTTAATCCAGTCATAGAATGAGGTGATTCAAAGTTGATTTTCTGTCCCTGTTAAGGGATTAATGGGTTATGACCCCTAGAGGGTAGCACTTGGGGGTCTCAGCTGGAAGCTTGGCCAGGAGGTTCTAGGGGACCTCCTTCATCAGCAGACTAGGAGCATGTCCTGGAGTTCCCCCTATCCTGTAAATTTGTGGCAAATTGAGCACATCTGTCTCCCAATTCCATCAACTTGTTTTATAATTGGAGTTTAGTGGCTTTACAATGTTGTGTTAGTTTCTGCCGTACAGCAAAGTGAATCAGCCATTCATATACACATGTTCCCTCTTTGTCACCACAGAGCGTTGGGCAGAGCTCTGTGCTATACAGTGGGTTCTCTTTAGTTACCTGTTTTATACACAGCAGTGTGTACATGTCGATCCCAGTCTCCCAGTTTATCCCACCCATTTCCCCACTTGGGGCCCATACATTTGTTCTCTGTGTCTCTATCTCTATTTCTGCTTTGCAAATAGGTTCATCTATACCTCATCAACTTTTCTAGAGTTAGATGACCTTCACCAAGGAAAGGGCTTCCCTCATAGCTCAGTCGATAAAGAAGCTGCCTGCAGTGCAGGAGACCCAGGTTCTACTCCAGGGTCGGGAAGATCCCTTGGAGAAGGAAATGGCAACCCACTCCAGTATTGTTGCCACAGAATCCCATGGACAGAGGAGCCTGGCGGGCTACAGTCCATGGGGTCACAAGGGTCTGACACAGCTGAGTGACTGAACCACCACCGCCATCAGGGAAAAGCAATCCCCGGTGCTGAGCTCATTTCACTGGATTTCCCTCTTCCAAATCTTGGCCCTGGAATTTTGCCTGTCTTGTTATCTCTTCAAAACCTTCAGTGTGTGTGTGTGTTGGGGTGGGGGGTAATTTCCTGATTTTTGCAACTTTTCTTGAATTCTTCTCATTTTTTTAGTCATTCAGTCATGCCCAACTCTTTGGGACCCCATGGACTGCAGCCCACCAGGCTCCTCTGTTCATGAGATTTTTCCAGGCAAGGATACTGGAGTGAGTTGTCATTTCCTTCTCCAAGGGATCTTCCCAACCCAGGGATCAAACCCAGGTCTCCTGCATTGCAGGCAGATTCTTTACCACCTGAGCTACAAGGGAAGCCACACATCTAAAAGCCAGTAGCAATTTTCTCCTTAGAACAGACAAAGAGGAAGATTCTTCCACATATTCACCAGCTCCTCAACAGCTTCAGAAAAACCACTGTCTCCTGCCACTGACAGGAGAGACACACCTACTAGGCATGTCCATGAAGATCAAAAAAGATAACCCAGGCAAAGTGCTTAGTGAATTTTGTAGTAATCATGTTTCCCACTTTGTTCCAGCCTCAGTAAAGCTCAGAGCTGAATTTTGATCCTTCTAGTGAGTTATGACTCAGAACCTCATGACATGTCCTTTGCAGAATAATCTTAGCTCAGCATCATGGTATTATCTGTGTTCTGTTTCATCTAGCTTCCTTAAATTTTGTTGTATTACATGTATTCTCATAAGTCACTCTTGATCACTTTGATAGAAAGTAGGACATAAATAAGTAAATAACGTACATTAAATAAGAGTGTTTTGAACTGTTATATGCTATACATGTGACAGAACATTGATATTAGCACAGGCGGAATGACCTCCCTGGGGTAGCAGGACTTCAAGGTCCTTTGTCTTTTTAGGCTACTTGTTGACATCCCCACTAATCCTTCACAGTCTAACTCAAGGATCCCTACTTCAGAAAGCCTTCCCTCATCTTTCTACATGGAGGTCTTTCCTTGTCATTAAGTCTTATATTGCTGGCAATGACTTGTCCTCACAATCTCACTCTCTTTAAATGCCTCTAACCTGCACAAAAGCTTCCCTGGTACTTCAGTGGTAATGAATCCTCCTGCCAACGTTCAATCCCTGATCTGGGACGATCCCCTGGAGAAGGAAATGGCAACCCACTCCAGTATGCTTGCCTGGGAAATTCCATGGACAGAGGAGCCTGGTGGGCTACATACAGTCCATGGGGGACTTAGTGACTAAACAGCGACAACAGCAATCTCCAGAAGGCCTAGAAAGAGAAATTACCTCGAATTGAACTGTTTTTGAAGAATTTTACTGATACGCAATTGGCATGCAATAAACTGCACATATTTAAAATGTACAATTTGATAAGCTTTGGCCTATGTATACAACTGGAAATCATCAGCAAGATGATGAACATACTCATAGTTTAACCATTCACTTGTTGGTAGACATTTAGTTGTTTCAAATTTGGGGCTAATAAAAATAAACCTTTCATAAAATGTTTATGTGCAAGTCTTTTCATGAACATATGTTCTTTTCTCTTGGATAAATACCTAGGAATGGAATAACTGGGTCATATGGCAGCTGTTTCTTCAGTTTTTTGAGAAACTGCCAAACTATTTTCAAAGTGGTTGTATCATTTTACATTCCCAACAGACCAAAGGAGTTTGAGTTTCTCCACACCTTCTCCTAGCACCTGATATGGTCAATTTTTTTTAACCGTTCTAATAAGTATGACGTGGTATCTCACTGTGGTTTTAATTTGTATTTACTTAAAGACAATGTTAAGCATCTTTTCATGTGCTTCTTTTTTATGTATATTTATCTTCATTTGTGTCTGTTCAAATTTTGTGCTCAGTTTTTAACTGGGTTGCTTCCTTATAATTGAGTTTTGAGTATTCTCTATATTTTTTGGTCACACATTATATACACGGAATTGCAAATATTTACTCCGACTATGGGCTGTCTTTTCATTTTCTTAGGCATCTTGTAAAGGGCAGACGTGTTTAATGAAGTCTAATCTGCCAATTTGGCTTTTTATAAATTCTGCTTTTGGTTTTGTATCTAGAAAATCTTTGGCTAACTCAAAGTTATGAAGGTTTTTCCCTCAGGTTTTCTCTGAGAAGTTTTATAATTGTAGATTGTACATTTAGATTGATGATCCATTTTGAGTTAAAATTTATATGTAAAGTATAGGTCCAAATTGATTTTTTTAATACAATATCCTATTATTTTAACACCATTTCTTGAAAGATCATTCTACCTCCACTAAATTGCCTCTGCAGTATTGTTGAAAATCAGATGTATGGGTCTTTTTCTTGACTTTCCATTCTACACTCTATTCATCTGTTTTTACACCAGAACCACACTCTCTTGATTGCCATAGCTTTATATGTCTTCAAATCTAATAATATTAATCCTCCAATTTTGTTTTTTCAGTTATTTTGTTTTGTTTGTTGAATTTTAAAGTGAACTTGTCAGTTTCTACCTTAAAAAAAAGGCTACTGAAATTTTTATACTGATTGCATTGAATATATAGATCAATTTGGGGAGAATTAGCATCTTAATAATTATCAAGACCTAAGAATATGGTATATCTCTCCATTATTTATTTTTAAATATTTAAATATGTATTTGCTTGTGCCAGGTCTCTTAGTTGTGGCACAGGGAATCTTCGATCTTCCTTGCAGCATATGGGACCCAGTGATCCATCCCAGGCATCCTGCACTGGGTGTGTGGACCATCAGGGAAATTCCTCCATTATTTAGATAATCTTTCATTTCGCCAGCAATAATTTACAGTTTTCAGCATAGAGCTCTTTTACTTTTTTTTTTTTCCAGAAGTCAAAGGTTTTTATTGTTCTACACACACTTATGAAAAGAGATCTGATTGAGAAAATATACAAAACATTTAACAGTTTCATCTCCAGAGAGCACTGAAGTCTTTACAGGAGAAATAGGAGCCCTCCTCTTCAGGGCTCAGGACTGAGAATGGTTAACATGTGAAATGACCAGTAAAAATATGCAAAAGTGAGAGGGAAAAGGAAAATAATGTTGCATTGCCCAAAACAGAGGGGGACGGAATTTTAGAACAAAGAGGAGGCTGGGTGCACAAGTACCAGATGGCTCGTCCTCTCCTTCCCCCAGGTATCTTCCAAAACAGCCCTGACCTGGAAAGCAGGGAGCCCCCCCCTCACCAGGACCTACACCCGCCTCCCTTCTCACTGCTTATCTCGCCCAGCTGCCAGTAGACAGGATGAAAAGAGAACTGCTCCACCCCAAGCTGTTCCTCTGTGACTGTGGCTTCGGGGATCTTCCTTGAGCTCCTGCCCTTCCTGCCCCGACTCCTTCCTTCTTTGGTTCCACTGGGAAATTGATTGTGCTTGACAGACTCATCCCACCCCACCCCCACCCCCCCAAACTCAGGCTCCCTCTGGTGGCTGAAGGTACTGACATGAGTCTTGGAGAGATCCCCAGGACAACCACCGTCCCTGGGCTCTGGAGGAGGGGGTGGGGGGCGCCATTTCTGGGCACATTCCCTCCCTCCATCCTCAGCTCAGGCCTGGGAGTCAGCACTGGCGAGGAAGTGCGTTTGGCAATGAGGTTTTCAGGACTCTCCCAGCTGTGCAGACATCCCTGAACCCACAGCCCCTCCCTACCCCAACACTCGCCCAGGCCTGGTCCTTCCGACCAATCCTTCTCCTTTGGCTGCCAATCAGGACCCCGGTCCCCTGACCTCATGAGGGTCACAGAAACCATCTTGGGGCGCCCCACCCAGCCCCCAGGCCTAAGAGGTTGGCAGAGATGGTGGCCTTGAGACGTCACAGCTGTGGCACTGGGAGGTGAGCAAGGCTGGAGAGAAACAGGCACACACGTCCCATCTAGGGAAAGGTGTCCAAAGCACGAGCTAAGTGAGGGGAAGGAGAGCCAGGGAGCGGCCTCCAGAGAAAATGAGAGAGGGTCCGGGCGAGTCTGGAGGCCGGAGCGGGTTTCACACCACCCTCACCCTGGCGTCTCCGCATCCAGGAGCTCTCAAAATGGCGGGTGGCCGTTGCCGTTGTTGGTCCCGTTTGTACTTCCGCTTCCGGGTGACCTGGCACCACTGCCGGTAGGTGTCCTTCCCTCTGCAAACAGCTGGGAGGTGAAGGAGGCCAAGGCCTCTTGTCGCTGACGTGCCCCGTGACCACCATCTCCTCTAGGATGACGTGTGTCTGCGGGAGGTAGGTGCCGCTCTGCACGTCTTCACCAGGAACTCCCAGAAGTTGCGAGGGGGCAGCAGGTTGCTGGTGCTGAACAATGAAGTGGCTCCTGTCTAGGGAGAAAGTCGTGATAGACAGTGAGCCCTTGCTGGAATCGTGGAGGATGTCCCCAAACCAGGGCACAGGCACGCTGATGCCCCTCGCGGTTCCTCTCCTCCAGTGAGATCTTCCGTCCTCCTCCAGCTCAATGCGAGTGCGGACCCGGGAGGACAGGGAGGCCTCCTAGAAGACCCCACAGTGGAAGAAATTGCCTCGGGCCAGCTGAATAAGAAAGAAGGATCTGTAGATGTGGACGGAGGCGAACACCAGGCCCATGAGCGGCAGGTCCATGCCCATGGACAGAGCCCCCGCGTCTTGTAGGGATGGTGAAGGGGCCCTCCTCCCAAGGGCTTCTCCTCAGCCAGGGTCAGCAGGATTTAACCCCCCGGGGCAGGCACCAGGGCGGAGACCAAGGCCGAAGCCTTGGCAGTCTTGCCGGCCTTGATGAGGGCCACCACGGGTTGGGAGCGGATCTTCACCACAGCTGCGTGGGCCGGGCGTCCGCCCTGCGCCCTCTGTTGGCAGCCACTCTCCTCTCAGCCCCTATCTGTACCACAGCTCTCCGCAGGCAGGGGAAGTTTGGTCCCCTTCTACATCTTTTGTTCTTGATTTATCCTTTCCTACTTTTTGATGCTATTGTAAATAGTTGTTTTTTTTTTTAATTCAAGTTCCAATTGATTGTTGCTGGTATATGGAAATACAACTGATCTTACCTTGTATCCTGCTATCAAACAAAACTTTCTTATTCTACTAGCTTGTTGTAAGTCCATTGGATATTTCTCCCTAGATGGGCCTGTCATCTATGCATAAAGACTGACTTCATTTCCAATCTGGGTTATTTTATTTCTTCTTAAACTGAATTGAGATGTAGTGGTCCTGGAAGTACAGGGACCTGAGCTTTAATGTCAACTCTGCCATAACTCTCTGTGTAACCTTAGGCAAGTCACTTTCCTCTCTGAACCCTGGCTACCCTGTAAAGTGATCTGTAAGTCCTCTCCCACCTCTAATGTTCAAAGAATGTACTCTGAAAGGTATTAGCACTCTGGTAATCCACAGCTTTCTGCCTCCAGGCCTCTGAGTCCTGCCTTCTTCCTGTTAAGCAACTGACTCATTGTGCTGCTGACAGCTGGGCTGAACCAGAGTGTCACCTGTCTCCCAATCTTCCAGTGAATCAAGAGTGGCTCTATTAGTTCATTCTTTTAGCAGTTGTTGTTCTGCTGCCTCCTGTTGGCAAGGCCCAATCTGCAGTGTGGGTTATCTATTTTCTAGCAAAAGCCAAAGCTTCTTAATTCATGAAAAAATTGGCTGAGGGCCACAAAAATAGAAAAAGCAGTTTCTTTTTTTTTTTTTTTTTTAACTTTTAAAGACAGATTCCATTCGCCTGCTTTTGAATTTCGTCCTCATCAATAATGTAATTTTATACTGTGCTGAGATAAGGTAGGCTTTTTTTAACATAGTCCTATCCTGCAGGAACTTAACAGTCCTGCAGGGGAATGGTCCATTCATTCTCCATCTGTATGGAAGATAAACGGTCAGACAAAGTTATACTGGACCATGTTGGAGAAAACCTGAGTCCTTGAAAACAAGAAGTTGGGGCAACCCCAGGGCATGGTGGAAATGAAACGTTCAGCAGACTTTTTTATTCTTTGAGTCACCCTGCAGCTGGATCTCATTCCTAGCTTTAGGAGACGCTCTGCCTTCTGAGCCAACCCCTCCATCAGAGAGAAGCCTTGTCCAGTTTCACTGACATCACCTGGGTGTTTCCAATCAATAGGTTCACCTCAAATTCTGAATCCAAAGCTGGTGACTCAGGAACCATACAAACCCCTTCCAGTCATGAAGGCAGCAGCAGCTAGATCTGATCTTCTGAGGCAGATTTAGCACATCCAGTTTCTAGAATTCAGAATCATTTGTCCTGACTCTTTCATGTAATTTTGCAGTGTGGAGTAAATGAAGCAACCAAAAGATAACAAGCAAAGCTATTTATTCAGAGCTTATTATAGAGAGAGAGTCAGCCACCATGACGTGTTTCAGCAGAGACTCTAAGAGCTGGACACAACTGAGCAACTGAACAACAAAAGCCTGCAGAAGTGGGAAATCGTTACAGGAGAAAACAAGGAACTTGTCAGGTATGCCTTGACTAAAGGTTGTTGACATGAGGGGCCATCAGTAGGCTAACTAGAAGCAGAACATCCTATGTGATTGGTTAAGGACACATTATCTGGCTTTTTCCGGTTCATGCTAGGTTAGAAACAGGGACAAAAATTGAGGAAGTTGCCAGTTTTTAATCAAGTCCTGTTTGGATCCAATGGCTACAAGAGTTATAGTTTGCCTTCATGGGCTGGTTGCTAGAGATTGTGGTCTGATTTCATACCAGTCTAACTTACAGATAGCAGACCAGCTCCGGAGGCTGCTTACTGTAGATAATGGGTTGGTTTCCTGGGCTGAGTGCTGCAGACTGTGGAAAAGAGTTCTACTTTTATACATAGTCTAGCCATTGTCCATCTTTATATGCACTCTCTCAGAAGAAACTGAGGCCCAGAGAAGTAGAGTGGTTCTAAGATTCTTAATCCAAGGTCTAAGAGCTTAAAGTAATCAGAGCTAACAGGTCAATCCTATCATTTCCAAAGGAACTTATTCTGCTTATTGAAGAGACAAGGTTCAGATGCCTAGAAAAATGAAGTTCAATAAAGATGTTATAGAGGTAAGTGGCACCAGGAAGTTAATAGCTTGGAAGGAAGGCTCGTCACTTTCCTCTCCAGGCAGAACCACGGCTACAGCCGGAGCCTCTACTGACCAAGAGCTCTCTATGTACTGGGCATTCCGACCAGCTAGCAAAGTGAAGTGGTTAAGTGCATGATTCTCTAGGCTGCCGTATCTCTTCATTTTTTGCCTTCAGAAATATTTGCTGTGAACTTGAACAACTTGAACAAGAGATTTTACCTTTCTGGTCTTTAGTTTCCTCATCCATAAAATGGGAATAACAGCAGCACCTATCTCATCATGCTCTTATGCAAATTAAATGAATGGACACCTGTAACACACTTAGAACAGTACCTGGTACTTAAGATGTGCTTGTACGAGTTAGATATGACAATCTTGTTTATTCTTCACATCAACCCAGCATGATAAGTAGTATAATCCTACTTTTCAGATGAAGAAATTAAGGATAATACTAAGGGTAGCTATGTCACTTGTCCAAGATAGTGAATTTCTGAGTCAGTATTTTCACTCATATCTCTATGAAGCCCAAACTTATTATTCTTCACTACTGAGCTTCTGAACACAAGATGCCACTGTTGGGAAAGAAGTGGTATATAGAGTGGGAAGCCATATAGGGCTGTGGTATCAGGGTGTCTGTGTTCAGCTCTTTGTTCTGCCCTTACACAAATTACTTATCACCTTTGAAGATGTTTTCACTTGCAAACTGGTAATAATAACCTATCTCACAGGTTTAAGGATTAAATAAGACAGCGTTTTAAGGATTAAATAAGATAATGTATGTGAAGTTTCCAGTACAGTGACTGGCACATAAGTACTTAATAAATGACAGCAATGATTTTAATTGTTTAATTTTAATTTAATGAATTGAAAGCGACAATTGCAAACTATTCTTTAGAGTCTGTCCCTTAAAAGCCCACCTTCATGTTCCCAAGCTGACTTGACTCTCCACTGCTGTATTCCCCATTGTTGGTACTGTGATAGGTCAAGCGGAGACCAGAAAAATAACTTAGAGAAGGAAATGGGTCCTACAGGGGAGAGGAATAGACAGGTAAGGAGTGGTCACATGGTAACATGGAATCCCAAAGGACCAGGCTTCCCATGGCCCAGACTTTCAGAAGAATCAGAAATGCTTCTCAGGAAACAAATGGAGGAAATTCATCCTCAGCTCTGTAGGTTAACCTGAGACATGCCCATTTGAAAGACTCAAACGTGGCAGATAAAACTAGCCTCCTCTTTGCCATCAAGTATCTCTTGGAGGTAGTAGTGTTAGTCACTCAGTTATGTCCAACTGTTTGGAGCCCACCAGGCTCCTCCATCCATGGGATTCTCCAGGCAGGAATACTGAAGTGGTTTGCAATTTCCTTCTCCAAGGGATCTTCCTGACCCAGGAATTGAACCTGGGTCTCCAACACTGCAGGCAGAGTCTACCATCTGAGCCACCAAGGAAGCTCTCTCTTGGAGATACTGGTTCTCATTTTACACTGAGTTCAGTGAAGTCTCCTTCTTAACTAATTCCTTGAGAGCCAAAGCTGAGTTGTTTGTCAGACTGGTCAGGGAAACCAGGGGAGGGGCAACAAGAAATTCTGCGGAGAAGGGTGATCATAATGAGGAATATAAAAGCAGAAAATGCCCTGTTTTAAAGGAATGTAAAGAACCATTTCTTCCATCACCCTGAAACGATGTTATCAACTTGTTTTCCAGAAGAAATTAAATTCTAAGAAGGTTAAGTTTTACAGCCCAAACCACTCAGGTACTGAGAGGTGAATCATGATTTGAATCCAATAAAAAAAGATAGAGAAAAAAAATACCTAAATATTTCAGACTTGTTATCTGTGGGTGATAAGATTATGAGTGATTTTAATTTTCTTTTCTATACTTCTTTGTATTTTCCAAATTTTCTCCACTGGGTAGTTGTCACTTAATAATTAGAAAAAATGAAGATCTTAAAGTTTCATCAGGACCTGGGATAAGGGCTGGGAGCAGAGACAGCAAAGAAAGCTCACTATAGATGCATTAGTCTGCTGTTTTCTGAAACGGAGCAAGGTAAACTGCTAAGCTGAGATGCAGCTCAGAATGAGCTGGGGAGGGAGGAGGTAAGCAGCCCAGGCCAGAGTTTTGGCTCCTGCGAGCCCAGGGAAGCTCAGCATGAAAGGGGCCTGGACTGAGAACACCAATTTAGTAGTTGGTTCCAAACACAAAGACTTGATCCAAGAACAACCTAGACCGTGGGGCTGGCCAGGATCCAAAATGGAAGGGCCTTCAAAGAGGGCGTACGCACCTCCCTAGACAGGACACTCTGCACCTATGTGTTCTTAACCCTTATAATAGAGCCTCCTGCCCATTGTAGTTTGTGTTGCAATTAAGACCTCTGACACAAAAGTATGAGAGCCTGAAATGAGGGAGAAAGCCGGGGCACAGAGAAGACTGCTCAGTGCCAGGGAGAAAGAAGCAGGGAGGGCTGATGCCCCTCATCCCCGTACAGCCCTTTCATGTGGAGGAATCAGAGCTGTGGGTGAATTAGGAGACAGAATTGGGGGTGTGTTTGGCAACGGAGAGAAGGCCTAGGTTCCCACTGGCGACTTCCTGCCCCAAAGGCGTAAGAGGTCCCTAGGTCATATGAGACTCAAGCTCATCCCTTTAGAAACCCATCCCACTCAAGTTCAATCCAGGTGGAAACCATTGTTTCCACTCCTGAAGCATTCTCAAACTCCAGGCAGATATTATACAAAGAAAACTTTATTTGTAAAAATATATCCTAGCCACATAGGCTTCCATAGCTAGAAGAGACATAAGTCTGGGGTCTAGGAGTTGAGTGGGGTGTTCAGTAATTGTAACACAAGCTTGTAATTTTACATCAAAATTCCTTCTTCCACAACCCACACTTAGTAGCCATTAGTTCAATTTTAAATATCTCACAGAACACTGGTGGTCAGTAAACATGTCCTTAATTTAATAAAATTCTAGGCACTCCTAGAATTTAGAGAGTTTGTTCACTCTATAAAAAACTTGTTCTAGTCAGCTTATAAATATAATCTGTGAATTGTTTTTAAAAAGTTTCATTTTCAAATATAAAAATAAATAAGCTAAATAGAAATAAATAAATACATACATTAATAAATACAACCAACAGTAGAAAAGATCTTACTAAAATCTTATAAAACCATGATCCAGATTGAGAGTTCAGTTTTGTTTAGTCACTCTGACTAAACAGTCCTGTCCGACTCTGTGAGCCCATGGACTGCAGCCTGCCAGGCTTCCCTGTCCATCATCAGCTCCCTGAGTTTGCTCAAACTCATGTCCATCAAGTCAGTGATGCCATCCAACCATCTCATTCTCTGCCATCCCCTTCTCCTTCCTGCCTTCAATCTTTCCCAGCATCAGGGTCTTTTCAGATGAGTCAGTTCTTCCCATCAGGTGGCCAAAGTACTGGAGTTTCAGCTTCAGGATCAGTCCTTCCAATGAATATTCAGGACTGATTTATTCCTATATATTCCTTATCTATTCCTTTAGGATACACTGGTTACATCTCCTTGCAGTCCAAAGGACTTTCAAAAGTCTTCTCCAACACCACAGTTCAAAAGTATCAATTCTTCGGTGTCCAGCTTTCTTAATAGTCCAATTCTCACATCCATACATGACTACTGGAAAAGCCATAGCTTTGACTATGTAGACCTTTGTTGGCAAAGTAATGTCTCTACTTTTTAATATGCTGTCTAGGTTGGTCATAGCTTTTCTTCCAAGAAGTAAGTGTCTTTTCATTTCAAAGCTGCAGTCACCATCTGAAGTGATTTTGGAGCCCCAGAAATAAAGTCTCTTGCTGTTTCCACTGTTTCCCCATCTATTTGCCATGAAGTGATGAGACCGGATGCCATGATCTTAGTTTTCTAAATGTTGAGTTTTAAGCCAACGTTTTCACTCACCTCTTTCACTTTCATCAAGAGGCCCTTTAGTTCTTCTTCACTTTTTGCCATAAGGGTTGTGTCATCTGCATATCTGAGGTTATTGATATTTCTCCTGGCAATCTTGATTCCAGCTTGTGGTTCAGCCATCCTGGCATTTCACATGATAAACTCTGCAAATAAGTTAAATAAGCAGGATGACAATATACAGCCTTGACGTACCCCTTTTCCTATTTGGAACCAGTCTGTTGTTCCATGTCCAGTTCTAACTGTTGCTTCTTGGCCTGCATACAGATTTCTCAGGAGGCAGGTAAGGTGGTCTGGTATTCCCATCTCTTTAAGAATTTTCCACAGTTTGTTGTGATCCACACAGTCAAAGGCTTTAGCATAGTCAATAAAGCAGAAGTAGATGTTTCTCTGAAACTCTCTTGCTTTTTTGATGATCCAGAGGATGTTGGCAATTTGATCTATGGTTCCTCTGCCTTTACTAAATCCAGCTTGAACATCTGGAAGTTCTTGGTTCACGTACTATTGAAGCCTGGCTTGGAGAATTTTGAGTATTACTTTGCTAACATGTGAAATGAGTGCAGTTGTGCAGTAGTTTGAACATTCTCTGGCATTGTGTTTCTTTAATTAAGAGTAGAAACACTAATAACCACAATAAGGAAACAAATAATAAATAAATAATGGACATGGGGACCAGCACTTAAATTACACAACAAAGAGACAGAGGTTCAGGGTCATACTTCCATGCGTCCTGAAGGCTGAGCCCAGAATAGTCTCAGCAGCATCACTTTCATCCTAGTCTGCCTCTTCCATCCATCGCAAGAGAATGTCTAGCTCCCCCAAAGCCTTCACCACCGCTGCCTGAGGCGGAAGCTGGAAGACACAAAGTAAAGAGGTGAACAATTCATAAAGAGACAACATGGACTCCAAGTTTAATCCTCTCCTTTCACTGGTAGGTCTGTCAGGGATTATAAGTGGAGCATATTTTCAAAATGAAGAGCTTGAAAGACATTGTGGAACCTCAAGATCTCACAAGAGGGAAAATCAGGGAGTCTAGTCACAGTAGCAGAGAAGGCAATGGCAACCCATTCCAGTACTCTTGCCTGGAAAATGCCATGGACGGCAGAGCCTGGTGGGCTGCTGTCTGTGGGGTTGCTAAAAGTCAGACACGACTGAAGCGACTTAGCAGCAGCAGCAGCAGTTACGCTAGTCTTACATAGGGAAACTAAGGCCCAGAAGAATAGCAGAATTGGGACTACACCCCAAGCTTCTTGAAACACAGAGAGTAAAGCTGCTTTTAAAAGAAAGATACGTGTTTGTGTGTGTGTGTGTTTAGGGATTGCCTACTGTGCATCCTCCCACTGACCAAATATTTACTGTGCTAAGCACTGGACTGGCTGGGGATTCGGGGATAAATGGCACCATCACTACCCACAGGGAATTTACAGTCATGTAAAGGAGACAAGCAGAAGCAGGCAATTAAAATGCCATGTGGTGAATAACTGCCGGGGTCCCCTCAGTATGACAGAGAGGCACTTAACTCTCAGAGAAGTAGCCAGTGCCTTCCTGGAAGTGATATCTAGGCTGAGTCTTAAAGGATGAGTAGGTGATACCTAGGCTGAGTCCTAAAGGATGAGTAGAGTGTGCAGCAAACAAACTCCAGTCTTCCTGACAGAGGTGCGAAGGCTTTGAGGTGAGAAAGAGCATGTCAAAGGCATGTGTGAAATGGCAAATGACTGTTTTTGAAGGTATGTATATGTGTGTGAAGGCTTCCCCGGTGGCCCAGCAGTAAAGATTTCTGCCTGCAATGCAGGAGACACAGGAGATGACGGTTCCATCCCTGACTCAGGAAGACCCCCTGGAGGAGGGCTTCGCAACCCACTCAGGTATTCTTGCCTGGAGAATCCCATGGACAGAGGAGCCTGGTGGACTGCAGTCCATAGGGTTGCAAAGAGTCGGACACGACTGAAGCGACTTAGCATGCACACGTGTGTGTGTGAATGTGGAAAACTAATGCCTCTTATCTGTGCAACTGAAAGGTCCAGGTGTCTCGGGTGACTTGATGGAATCACAGCTATTCCTTCTTGATTCCCAGAGTGTCTTCCAGAGACAGCACCCTTCTAAAGCCCGCACGGGTATCCCCTGGGATACCCATTAAAGCAGATGCAGATGGATAGTCTACATGCCCTCAGAGGGTCACTAACCTGAGGGCTATAGGATTTCTTTGAGTATGAATATCCATCCTGCCCATCTATGATCTCAGTTCTAAAAACACACTCATCCCAACCAAGGCCAAAATTGCATATACCTCTTCGAAATGACTCAGAATCTGGCTGTATTTCTCCTTTGCTTCTTCCGCACAAGGGCATGACATATGGGCATGCTGAAAAGAATACCAAAGAATGATAGATGTTATTAAAGATTACAATTTTCTGCCATTGACATGAAGTAGGTAAGAGTTCTGCTCTTTCCACCTATAGAAATCTTTTCATACCTCTTTATTTGGGATCATTAAAGTGTAAATCAGCTAGAAAAGGAAGCCAGCGTTTTAGGCTCAAATATAGAGCTCGTTGCTTCTGTTCAGAAACAGGCAGCGCTGAAGGAGTTTGTGAGCTCCGTATCCCTTCCGGCCTGCGCCCCTGTTCTAATCTAGTTCCCTCCCAGAAAGCATCATGGGAAGAACAAATTGGATTCTGAGGTCCTATCTTGAGATTGAGTCTGGTGGTCTGCTAATTAGCTGCCTGGACTCAGGATGCCCTAAAACACCATAGGATAACTCAGAGAAGAACCATAATTTCATTCACATATAGTGATGATTATCAGTGACATCAAAGAGCCAGCACTTTATAGTTCTTTAGACATTTTGCATAGAGCATGTATCCAAAAGTCAATATAACTGAGTTCTTATTACCTAGTCACATAGCTCAACACAGATTATTTTAGAACTCTTGAACTCAGTTTTCCCATCCATTAAATGGGTCAAAGATGAGCCTGATTGGTAAGTTATGTGCTGAGGTGGGTCCTTTTACCCAAGACCCATACTCACACAGAGCCGGAGGTCCTTCTTGATGGTGAGAAGAGAGTTGGCAAGACGGCTGACCTTCCGAAAGATATGGTGGTCAGGAGGTTGATAGTTTTTGAATACCCTGTCCAGGTAAAGTCTTAGTATATGATGGAGTAGGCAGCACTGATCTGCAGGCTACAAAGAAGACTGGTGTGTTGGTAAAGACAGGGTGTCCAGGGACAAGGTCGATGAAGATGCCCCCAACTCATATTTCCTCCCAGAATTCATATGGACCAAACACATACCTTTGTGCCTTGCAAAAACTGAGTCTTCCTCAAGATTCTAATGTCAATGATTTCATCTTTGGCTTGCTAAACAGAAAAGGGCAAGGTAAGAAAGTACAAGTCAGTGACTCCCATCAGGATCCTAGACATCAAGATCTCCCATCCACTCCATGCCATGGCCCAGTGGACAGAGTCCCTCTCCAAAAACACATTTACATTATGAACTATAGATATTTCCTGGGAACATATCCTCCTGGCAAGGAGCCCACAACCTGCTTCTTTTTGTGACCACCCAGCTGGGGGACAGATAAAAACAAGTAGAAAAGTGGGGAGGCAGTCACAAGATGAAGGGTGGGGTGCCTCCCTCACATACCACACTGTCCCGAATCTCTGAAAATCCACTTCGAATTCCCTGAAGATTAGTGGTGATCACACAGCTTCCCAAATGCAGTGTTTTCAGCCCAGCAGAAGGTGTCCAGAAGAGATAAAACACAGCAGAAAGAAGGCAGAGGGGAAAACAAGAACCTCTCATCTTGTGCCAGAATCTGGAGACCACAGGAGCTAAGAATTCAAAGGGAAGAGCGTGACTTACCGATTGCCCCATCCCATCCCTTAATAAACCAATGCCACCACTGAGGACTTCCCTCTCCCATCCCGCATGCCCCTTGAGAAACTTAATAGCTTCATCTGACTTCAGATGATCTGGCCCATTCATTCAACTTACTAAGAAAGACTGTGAGCCTCCCAGAAGAGATGCCTTCAGGTGTCTGTTCAGAGCCTGCATATGGGTTGGTGCTACAGGTCCTGGTTCCTTTATTTTGTTCTCCTCCCAGCCCCATCGTCATTGCCCAGCAGGTAAAGCCTGGGGCAGCAGGCACTTGCAGTGAGTAGACATAGGATGACATCTCAGGGATAATGTCAAAACTTGTTTTGGTGAATTGACGTAGATAGTCTTCGTTTCCAGAATGCCAGTGTAATTCACCCTTCTCCTTCCCTTAGACCTACAGAGGAACTGGGGGAAAACAACCACATAGAAGCTGTTGCTGAGCCACCAAAAGCATTTGAGGGAAATTATCTGGATTGTTACGGCCATCCCCAGGGCAAAGGAACTTAGCTCTACTTGACATTTGTCTGAGATCAAGTTGATTGTTTGGGGATGGTAGATTTATTTCAACCTAGAAGCCAGGTAGAAAGTCAATGATTTCATAATAATCCTGCCAGGGAAAGACAAGTTCTGATGGGCAATCAGCCTAATTCCACCTAACACATCTCCGCCCTCCGGGGGTGGCTGGACTCCACCGTGCCCTCTGCAAGAAGACTGTAGTCAGGCACACCTGGGGCTAATCCAAGAGTATAAGCTTTTCTAACCTTGTAACTCAGGTTCAAGATTAAGAAAGCGTTCCCAAGAGAAAGAGGGAAAAGGCAGGAAGGAACTCATTTCTTCTTGGGGTGAAGCTTGCTCTGGGCATTTTATAGTACTTGCTGAGTGTTAAGATAAAATAATAATGTGCTGAGATTAGGAAGAGGAGAGTGAAGCACTCATCTCAGACACAAAACTTGAGGGGGCAAAAGTCTCTTTAATCAAGATAAAGAATGTTTTAATGCAGTAGCAAAATTAATGAAAAAAATCCATGGTGAACAAAGATCGACAATTTAAATAAAGACAGAATCTGACAGTGCCATGCCAAGCCATGTTGGAATCCAGGACAACAGGGAAAATGAGTACCAGTACCTGTCTGTGCTGTGCTTAGTCTCAGGCACGTCTGACTCTTTGGAACCCGATGGACTGTAGCCCACCAGGCTCCTCTGTCCATGGGAATTCTCCAGGCAAGAATACTGGAGTGGGTTGCCATGCCCTCCTCCAGGGCATCTTTCCAACCCAGGGATCAAACCGAGGCCTGCTGCATCGCAACTGAGCCACCAGTGAAGCTCAAGAATACTGGAGGGGGTATAGCCTACCCCATCTCCAGGGGATCTTCCCGACCCAGGAATTGAACCGGGGTCTCCTGCATTGCAGACAAATTCTTTACCAGCTGAGCACCAGGCAAGAATACTGGAGTGGGTTGCCATGCCCTCCTCCAGGGCATCTTTCCAACCCAGGGATCAAACCGAGGCCTGCTGCATCACAACTGAGCCACCAGTGAAGCTCAAGAATACTGGAGGGGGTATAGCCTACCCCATCTCCAGGGGATCTTCCCGACCCAGGAATTGAACCGGGGTCTCCTGCATTGCAGACAAATTCTTTACCAGCTGAGCCAAACAGGGAAACACTCATATCTATCTATCTATGATCTATCGAGCCATTTATATATGTTTATCATCCATCTATATCTATGTATCTATATTTGTATCTATGTTTCTGTGTATCAATAGTGATTAATTTTTCCCAGAAATATGATGAAAATATCAATGATGAGTTTCTTCCCTTAAAATCAGAAAAGTAAAATTATACTAAATTGTGTTTGGAACATAAATAACATATTTAAGCTTAAAAATAATGTGAGTTGTAATATAATTACTTTTCAAATTTTCAATAATTTTCCACTACCTTAATATCTTGAAAAAATAACATACACAAAATAATAAAAGCATATGTATAGGGGTGTACATCTTTCCCCTTTACATTAGGCTCCAGTGTGGCTTGGCACAGCACTAATAATCATTACTGCTTACTGATATTCTCCTATGTGCCAAGCAATAGGCTTGGTATAATTTACTTCATGTTCACTTGGGATACTGCCACATACAGGAAAAGGGGATAAAGTAAACCCCAAAGTATCAGCGAAAACTCTGGGTTAGAAACAGTCCAAATGTGTGCTCTACAAATCTCCATCCATGTAGGTTATCCCAGTTTCCCCAAGACTGAGGGGGGGCGTCCAGGACATCGGACTTTCACTGGAAATGTCACAGGTAAATCTGGGAGTTTCTCACTCTCCATCTATGTGACCTTGGACTAGTTAACTCACCTCTTTGAGTTTTCTTTTCTTAGCCCCAAAATGGTGATAATTCAATTTACCCCAGAAATTTGTTTAGACATTTAAACAAATGATACATGATTTGTGGACATAGCACCTAGTGAACGATCAATTCTTTTCAAAAAGATTTGAGTCAAATCATTCAAATAGAGAATGATGTTGGTTGCCTTGAACATAGTAGGTGTGTGGTAAATATATATTCAGTTCAACAATTTGATCAGCATGTATTAAGTACCCACTGTCTTGAATGTCATACTAAGTACTGGAGTACAAAGATAAGCATGACAACTCAACTCTCTATCCTCCAGGATATTTTGTCCTAATGAAAAGGACTCCTTTAGACATGGCCCTGGACACACCTGGGTAGATGATTGGGAGAACTGGACTTACCTCCAGAACCATGTGAATTGTGTAGAGAGAAGGCACTCTCTTACCTGAGTTCAGGAAGGGCTGCTGTCTGCAATCTCCTAGGAGTCTGTCTCAAGCTAAGAGGCTTCCAATTAGGTATCTATAAGTCACATGAGGAAGTCAGCTCCAGCCAGCTCCAGCAGGTGAGGGCTAAAACTCCCTTGGAATTTCTCTGGTGACACTGTACTTCCTCCCGGCCTGAGGCAGTTTAATTGCAGGCTGGATTACCTCAACACCTTCCTCCACAAAGAAGCACTTCTTGGGGAGTACTTGTTATAGTTATTAGTTAAAGGATACCTCTTTCTTTCTGGCTCCCTCCCAGAAGGAAGATAAAGTGGTAATCAGGACAGAAAAGATCCCTGAATTACAGAACGGAAAGAAAATTCCAAGAAGTGCTTTCCCCTCCTCTACACCCAGGCGTCCTAAGCAGGTTGCTCCCTAACCCAAGCACTGTGGACTCACTCCCCCTGTTTTCTGTTGCCTTTGCTTTTCCCACCATTTCTCTCCAAAAATGGCTTCCCTATTTTCCCTCCATTCATCGCTGAAGAGTGGACCCCCATGCTTTATTCCTAAACTACTTTGGCCCAAAGCAATCTCTCTCTTCTCTGATTTCCAACAGCAGATTTTTCTTTGGCACGTGAGAATCTAACGTTGCCCTCTGTGACAAGGACTAATCCATCAGGCAGGACCACACCTCTAGGCAAAATTAAATTAAGGCACCTGAGATTAATCCTCCAACAATGCTTTGAAAACTCTCAAAATGGTAGAAAGTATAATACATTCCTTTGCAACTTTTTTTCCTATTCAATATTTAAGACTCTGAAGTACTGTATTTAAGTCCAGAGATTCCATAGCTAACAGGAAGACTTTGGCATGTTGTTTTGTCTTTCTGGATTTCAGTTTGTGAAATGAGAGCAATAGAATAGATAATGTATAAGACCTTTGCTAATTCTGACATTCAATGTCACTATGATGCGTGGCTTGTCTGTCTTTGATCAGAACACTCCTTTTAATGTCTTCCTAAAGTTCTTTGAAAATGGAGACTATAACTTTTCATTGTAAGGCTTGATAAATGTTGAAAACACTGGATTTCAGTTTGTGAAATGAGAGCAATAGAATAGATAATGTATAAGACCTTTGCTAATTCTGACATTCAATGTCACTATGATGCGTGGCTTGTCTATCTTTGATCAGAACACTCCTTTTAATGTCTTCCTAAAGTTCTTTGAAAATGGAGACTATAACTTTTCATTGTAAGGCTTGATAAATGTTGAAAACATGTGTGAATATCTAAATATCTCTTGAGTTTATGCCTGTTTTTCCATCCTTGTTGCTAACTAAACAATTTCTCATCCATAACTGTGATTGAAGTAAAATTGAGAAACATGGTCTAACAAGACATTCAGTAAATATAAGCTGTACTCCCATCAGTCAGTTCCTTTTCATTAACCATGGAGAACTCAATTGTTTTGTTCTAAGTTACCTGTAATGATTAAATCAACTTAGTTATTCACGTGCAATCTCAACTGACTTTAATAATGAAGTCTGTCCTTTTCCTATATCAGAATACGTTATTCTTTTAAAAATCTAATGAATAGATCCCATTCTGTACTCTGCACAAACACCAATTCAATTTACCTGCTATTAAAAAAAAACTTCCTCTGCCTCACCCTAACCTTTTTCTCTCTCTACACCACCACTTGCCAAGGCAAAATTTATCCCTTCTTCCCACCTGTGGAGCTTACCTTTATTTTGTATACCTCTTTTGTAGTTAGCACAGTGAACTGAAATTTTTTGGTTATGTATTTGTATCTCCCACTAGCTTGAGAGTACCTTGTTCAACTTCAGGGTCCCAATACCCAGTGGCTCCTAGAAAGTGCTCAGCAAAGGTGCCTACTGTATAGCCCAAGGAACTTGATGACTATTGAATTAACACATTGATTTCAAGTTATTCTTTCTTTATTCTGTAGCCTAAAACCACAGGATCTCAGGGTTAGCTGACCCTGAAAATGGAGACTTACAAATTAATCAGTAATTACCAAACAGCCTAAAATTAGACTGAGAGAGGAGGATGGGGACACAAGAATGAAAAATAAGCTGGTTGGAGGATAGAAGCAAAATTAGTTATGTTAAGGAGTTGGGACTTTATCCAAAAGCAAGCTGTTACGAGGGCTTTCTGCAAGGAGCAATTCAATTAGAGAGACACTAGAAAATCGACTTCAGGGAGGTAAAACTGGAGACAGGGAATGCAGCCATCGAAATGCTCCCAGAGAGATTTCAGTGTGGCTTCAGCCAGTAGCAGCAGCAGAGAGAGATGTGGATGGACTTGAGGGAATTTGAATACATTTTTTTAAAAAATTTGGAGGCTGATTAAATGTATAGTTTAGGGCAAAGGGGAGTCAAGGATAGTAAAAATTCGGCTAGGCTGAATCATACGCAATTTCCATCTGTGTAGGTCAAGATGGTCTGATATTACAAATGAACTTATCTATGAAACCGAAACAGACTCACAGAACAGACTTGGTTGTCAAGGGGGAAGAGGGAATATACTGAATCACTTTGCTGTATACCAGAAACCAACACAACATTGTGAATCAACAATACGGCAACAAAAATAATTAAAAATAAAAAAAGACTGGTCTGATATGGGCCTTGCCATATGATTCGATCAAATAATAATTATTATAATGATAATATATATGAAGTATCCTAAGCCTAGGACCTGGACTGAGATATTAAATAATGTAGACATTATAATCATAATATATACTATGTAGTATGTATAAACTAATACATGTAAATTGATTCTCGTGTAATTCTCATAAAATTCCACTAAGAAATATAAGCTTTTTGAGGGTAAGAATTTTATCTGCCTTGTCTACTGCTGTATTACAAATGCCTAGAATAGGGCCCAGTTCATAGTAAGCATTTAATAAATGTGTGTTGAATAAATTATTATCTCTTTGAGGTAGGTCTTATAACCCAACTTTCTGAGGAAGAAACTTAAGCTTAGAAGTTAAGTGGTTTTCCCAAGTTCCCTCAGCCAGTAAATGGCAGGACTTACTCAAAAAGCAGCATCTTTTTCTACTGTTATTACTGATGTGAGGATACTAAGGCCCAGGGCGTCAACATGGAGGTGAAGGGGACAGTTGGTGACAGGATGGAGACATTGACCTAATTGGAGTTTATTACTCTTTGCATTAAATTGTGTGTTCTTAGGGACAAGGGGCTCCGGAAAAGTGGTGGGAATGTGCCAGGGGACAGGATCCCCAGTTCTACTTCTGGCCCCGTGTACAAGGGAGAGACCTGACACGATGTCCAGTTGAAAGAACAGAACACCCATCTTATCTGTCTGAGAACAATCCACAAAAACAACTTTTCTCACACTAGTACTCTTGCCTGGAAAATCCCCTGGACAGAAGAGCCTGGTAGGCTGCAGTCGGTGGGGTCGCTAAGAGTTGGACACGACTGAGCGACTTCACTTTCACTTTTCACTTTCATGCATTGGAGAAGGAAATGGCAGCCCACTCCATTGTTCTTGCCTGGAGAGTCCCAGGGACGGTGGAGCCTGATGGGCTGCCGTCTATGGGGTCGAACAGAGTTGGACACGACTGAAGTGACTTAGCAGCAGCAGCAGCACTCCCCATCATCCCTCCCAGGATTCCTGAATCACTGGGATAATTCCATTCTATCATAGGCAATGCCAGCTGCTTAAGGACCCATTTCATAGGCAATAAACAGGATGGTGTCATTACTGAGTTTGTGAAGCAAGCAAGGAACTGTTGCAACTCACTCTCAAGTCCTGAAATCAGAAGGTTTTCAAACTTCCCAATATAATGAAACTCAGTTTTTCTTGGAGCATTTATTTTTAATCATACCATTCTAAGAATATGTTGATTCAGTATTGCAAATAATTGCTGGAAATAATTGCAAATTATTCCCACACCTTCTGTAACAGGACCTACTCAAGTTGTAACAAAAATTACTACAAAGTTGGACAAAAGTGAAGTAGGGTTTTATTGTCTCTGCCCTTTGCAAGCTGACCCCTGCCTACTGATGCAAGCATTTCATCATTTAATTTGTGGGGAGCCCAGGAGGACCCCTGCCACGATATCACTCCTAGAGTATTAGAGCTAGAAGCGATTTCAAGTGCATCTAGTCCAATTCCTTCATTCCACAAATGGAGAAACTATGGTTCAGAGTGATTAAGTAGCTTGCCCAAGGTCACTTAGCTGGTAAAAGATTTAAGCATTGGAATCAATCAAGTATTCTTTCCAATAAATAACACTTTTAACCCATTGTGAGCAGTAGGTAGCATCCCTTGAAAATGAGAGAAGCTTTCCTATCACAATTCTGGCAGAAGAAATAAATTTTTTATGGAAAGAATGTAGAGGGTGTTGATTGGGCTAAATGGGATTGAGAACCAGAAGACTTCTAACACTTCCTTTCTCACCAACAACTGTCAGGGTGACCTTGGATGACCCAAGACCAGTCCTTACATTTCAGGCATTCACTGATTCATCAATAAAATGGAGAATAAAACCTATCTTGCCTGTCTGGCTCATTGATTTGCCAGAAAGTTTTTAAATATATGCATAGTTATGCAAATCATAAAAAAGAGTAGATTTTGATTACTGTTTGTATATAATAGAATAGATTTTAAATTATTGTTTCCTTAAACATGTACTAACTAAATGACTTCAGTCTGCAAGACACTGCTGAATGCTGTGAATATTGGTGATGCCTCAGGAGGTCTCATGCCCTTGGCTGCCTTATAGCCCCTCTGGGAGGACATGGCATCTGCTTACAGAACACAGAGAAAATCAACACTTTCTGCTGGGAAAGATTTCAGGCAGGAAGAGAAGGGGACGACAGAGGATGAGATGGTTGGATGGCATCAGCAATTCAATGGACATGAGTTTCAGTAAACTCTGGGAGTTGGTGACGGACAGGGAGGCCTGGAGTGCTGCAGTCCATGGGGTCCCAGAGTTGGACACGACTGAGAGACTGAACTGAACTGAACTGAGTAGAGGGTAGGAGCTGAGGAAAACCGAGGAGAGAGGCTTATACAGTGGAAGGTTTGAGCTGACCCTTTAAATGGATGAGGAGGAGGAGTAGGGCATCCAGCACAGAGATAAATGGGACAGCAGAGCTCACAAGGTGTTTGAGGACAGGTGGATGAACCAGCAGTGGCAGACCTAAGTTGGAAATACGGCCGAATCATTGCTGCTGCTGCTGCTAAGTCGCTTCAGTTGTGTCCGACTCTGTGGGATCCCATAGACGGCAGCCCACCAGGCCCCCCTGTCCCTGGGACTCTCCAGGCAAGAATACTGGAGTAGGTTGCCATTTCTTTCTCCAATGCATGAAAGTGAAAAGTGAAAGTGAAGTCGCTCAGTCGACTCCTAGCGATCCCATGGACTGCAGCTACCAGGCCGCATCATTAAGGAGCACAAATATCCTGCCAAGGATTTCAATTTGAACTGAAAGTCTAGAAACCGGAAGTTGTTGCTCTAGCCTCGGCCTCATCCCACTGTGTGGTCTTGGGGAAATCACTTTGCTTCTCTGAACGTGTTTCCTCATCTGTGAGTTGTGCAGAAATAAATGATTTCTTAAGTCTCTTTCACCTGGGCCTTTTGATTCTGTAATTCTTTGTTTTTGCCTTGAGGCAAGAGGGAGCCATGAAGAGTCTTAGAGTGAGAGACAGGGTAACAGCTCTGCACTAACCAGGAGATTTTCAAGGGCCCCGCCATGCAGAGCGCACTGTCAGGGCTCAGCTGGAATGGATGGGGATGGTGTGACTTGGCAGAGAAACGGGGGTACATTTCTTGAGCACACCAAGCTAACTTTCAGGAGTCTCAGAATTGAAGTTTAGCGCAAGATCGGTGCCCGGGGCAGAGGAGGGACACAAAGAATGCTTTCTTTTGAAATAAACCCGGCTTCTTAACCAAGCCATTTTTGGGCAGGAAACAATTTTCTAAAAAACCAAAAAAGGAAACCCAGCGACTCCTTTTCTCCCACGGCAAGTCCTGAGCTGACAGTTCAGGGTTTTCCCTGTGTGTGATGACATCACACTTGCTGGCATCTGGGCTTCCTGCCCGATGTATCACTTGTCAGGGAAACATGTAGCAGTTAGGGTTCTGCTGGAGGAAGACTCAGCTCCCTGGCTGGGCAGGTGGACGCCTTTCCCATTCTCGGGCCTGCGGCAGAGAAGCTTGGCCCCGCCTGCGCCTGCGGCCTCGGCTGCCTCCCTGCTGGGTGGGGGTGGGCGGGGTTGCTGGGACTCCCTGCGAAGCTGCATTGTCAGTTCCGGGTCCTCAAAGCCGACAGGGTTAGTGACGTCATTTCCCTTTCCTGCTTTTTTCCATTGTGTCTGTCTAACCAGCCCGACCTGCCGCCAGCCTTTCTCCTGACATTTCCTCTGACGTATGTGAGTCCCCCAAAGTTGGCTAACCCCTCCCCTTCTTGTCTATAAAGCGGGAGCCACTGGGAAAACCCTCTCCTAGACACCCAGTCTGGGAACAAAAATCCAGACAGGAGTTTGAATTAAGCTTCCTCATCAGGAGAATCCCATGGACGGAGGAGCCTGGTAGGCTACAGTTCATGGGGTCGCAAAAGAGTCGGACACGACTGAGCGACTTCAGTTTCGCTTTCTCTCACCTAGGCGAATAAGGATGGCCTCAGTTCTTTTCCTTTTAATTCCCAAAACAAACTGCAATTCTCCTTGTGTGGACACTGAGCTGGATGACCCATGAATACCAGCAGGAACAGGCTTAATTTCTTGGGACCTCTCCTGGGACTTCTGCATGGTGAGGGGAAGAGATGCTCTAATATAAGAGTTCCTAATCTGGCAGAAGGAGAATGGGGAAAAGCCACATCTTATCTTTTCACTAACCTCTAGTCAAAATTTAACTTTTTTTTTTTTTTTAATTTCAGAGGATAGGAAACAAATACAGACCACAGTGGTATTAGCAGTGCCTGTAACCTTGTTGCTGATAGAAATCACAGATATTCTGTGTCCTATTATGGTTGTCTTAGATATCTCAACACTCATCACTGCTTAGAAATGTCAATAATTTGTAGGCCCACTGCTAGATCTTGTTAATGCATTATAGAGAAGCATGTTTATTATATAATACTAATTGTCATTTCCATATTTTGATAGCTGTATATTATTAAAATTGATTTCCTTTGCAATTTTATATACTTTATTTTATGCATTTAGAAACATTATTAAAAACCATAGGCTTTGCTGATGTGCCAAAGGGGCCCATGGCACACAAAAGGTTGAGAGTCTTTGTACTAATGGCAGACCCAAAGGCCTCTGGGTATAGCAACCATACTTTCCCAGTTGTGACAGGCAGTTTGAGAAGAATGAGGCTGTTATAAGGATGATGGGAATGGACGTTCCTGGAACAATTCCAAGTCTGTGATCATCACAGGCATAGGGAGAAGGGAGTGTCAGGATGACTTCTAAGGGCTAAGAAGTGTTATCAGGGAAGGTTACTTGGAGAAAGTCCAGTTTGAGCAACAATTTGAAGAACTAATAATTTTATGAGCTTTGAGGGTGGAGAGACAGAGGCAGAAGCAGAAGGACCCTTGCTCCTTACAGCAGGAAAAGCTGCAACAAAATTCCTGAGACCAGAGAGCACTTTCGTACCTGGAGGATGGCGCTTCTGTGGGTGTTGGGTAGGGCAAGGCGGTCGGTTTTGAAAACGATTGAAAAGAGTCAAAATGCAATGACCTGTGAACAACATTCTGAGGATATTGGACTCAGACTTCTCATTTCTAAAGAATGAGTGACTGTTTTCTTTTGGTAAGCTGCTCAGGATCTAGATATCATCACACACATCCCAGGAACTCAACAAAATTGCTTATTGATGTCCTTCCTTAACTAAATTCAAAGCACTTTTTCATGCACTGTTTCCCTGCAAAGAGACTGAGCTCTCTGATGCCAGCTACTCTCACAAAAGACTTCACTTCTAGCCATCTGGACGTAATCCCACTACTCCACGGTGACCACTGAGGGATGTCATCTGCACCCTGTCTCGGGTATCTCATCAAGACTTTAGCTGTTCTTCTTGGGTTAGGTGTGGGGGGTGTTTTAGAGGCATTGGGGAGGTGAGGGAGAGGAGGTTCTTTCTCCTCACTCACAGGGCCACTGGATAACATTGCTCCCAAGAAAGCTGGGGTTCAAGTTGGCATGATATCCAAAGGGCCCAGGAGTGCAGTGGGAGCCACCAACTTCAGGATTCAGGATATAAAGACAGTAAAACACCAATTGGGCAAAATCGAAACCCAAGCCAGGGAGGCCAGAGAGAGCTCTTCTTGCTAGGGGCTAGAGACGGGGACATTGACTGGAAGATAAAGAAAGCCAGAGATGTTCTAAAAGCCAAATGGCAAAGCCATAGGCTTCCTCCAAGAATCTAAGAAGGAGCTGCCTAGACATCTGGAGTTGCCTTTGCTGCATGCCTTTGAATTCGCTCATTCAAAAACTAAATATTTACTGAGTGCAGCCATTCACAAAATAGCTATCCATGAGGAGCTTAATCTGGAGAGGGATGGATGCCAAGATATTTCTGTCATGTCAAGAACTGGAAAATCACTCTAGGTCCCAAGAACACGAATGGGGTTGAGGGGTGGGAGTGAAGACGGAGCAGGAGGAAGACTAGTTCTGTCCTGGCAGTGGGACTATGGTTCTCGGGAAGTTAAGTCTAGGCTGGGCTAGAGTAGGAAAGCGACAGGATGTGGCTACAGGCTCTTCTGTTGTTTGTTTATGGGACTCACCATGTGCCAGGCACTACACATTTCATAAAATGTTAACTCACTTGATCTTTGAAGTCAAGTGAAGTGAAAGTTGTTCAATCACATCTGACTCTTTACAACCCCACAGACTATACAGTCCATGGAATTCTCCAGGCCACACTACTGGAGTGGGTAGCCTTTCCCTTCTGCAACTAACCCAGGAATTGAACCCAGGTCTCCTACATGGCAGGCGGATACTTTACCAGCTGAGCCACAAGGGAAGCCCAAGAATACTGGAGTGGGTAGCCTATCCCTTCTCCAGGTATTTATTTTCCAAATAAAGAAACTGAGACACAGAGTCTTCTTTGAGTATCTAGGAAAGTGACCAGAGGGAGACGTCCAGACCAAAGCCGTGCTGAGATAAACTTATCTCCTGGTATGAAAGCTGGATTTTGAAACCTCTCCTGGTCCCAGTGCCTGAACCAAGGCTTAAGGCCACACAGAAGAGGTCTCTTTCACAATATTCAGTCCTGACTGACAGTGGTTCCATGGCAGAGACCTGAGACTGGGCTAAGTTTCCATAACAGAGCTGCAAGTGTACAGACGAGGCCTAGAGCTCATAATAACTTTTTAAGAATATGCATGCATGCTAAGTCTCTTTAGCTGTGTATGATTCATTGCGACTCTATGGACTATAACCTGCCAGGCTCCTCTGTCCATGGTATTCTCCAGGCGAGAATACTGGAGTTGGTTTCCATGTCCTCCTCTAGGGGATCTGCCCTTCCCAGGGACTGAACCCATGTCTCTTTAAGTCTCCTGCATTGGCAGGCAGGTTCTTTATCACCAGTGCTACCTGGGAAGCCCTTTTAAGAATATATCCTCCCCCACACTCTTTGAGAGTTCCTTAGATAGTAAGGATATCCAACCAGTCCATCCTAAAGGAAATCAGTCCTGAATATTCATTGGAAGGACTGATACTGAAACTGAAACTCCAGTGCTTTGGCCACCTGATGTGAAGAACTGACTCATTTGAAAAGACCCTGATGCTGGGAAAGATTGAAGGTGAGAGGAGAAGGGGGTGACAGAGGATGAGATGGTTGGATGGCATCACCGACTTAATGGAAGTGAGTCTGAGTAAACTCCGGTAGTTGGTGATGGACAGGGAGGCCTGGCATGCTGCAGTCCATGGGGTCACAAAGAGTCGGACACGACTGAGTGACTGAACTGAACTGAACTGAAACTCCTTGGCCAAACATGACATGCTGACCCCTGAGTCTGTCTCCAGGAATGATCAGTTGGCTTCTGCCACTGAGCAGGGGCATTTGTTCACAGCTGCAGAGGACGTCAGATGAGTTGGATGTATCTGGGATTGTGTTAGGCGTGAACAAGCTTCAGGAGAGTCAAGGCAAGAGTTTCACACTGGGATGAGTCTGTATCAGAGAAAGGACATGGGCAGGAGAGCCTGCAGGGGTGGTCTGAATAGCAGGAGAATTGGGAAGGCTACCCGCCTTGGCTGGCCAGATAAATCTTCAAGTACCTGTATGAGGGGCTCAGCTGAGAGCTTCCTGGAAATACAGACCCAGAAGACAACACAGCTGGCCTGGGCCAGTGCCTTTTGCCTTGTCATACTTGCTAGTTTGAAAAAAAAAAAAAATGACATGTAAGAAGAAAGATTCCCCAAGACAATGGTGTTTCATGGGAAATAAGATTTAAAAAGCTAAAATGCCTGAATAGTAACAACCGTCATTTTAGTGAGCATCGACTTCACAGCTACTATAAATGGCATCTTGGATCGTTATTACAATCCACACACATGAGGAGAGGGGGGCACATGTGAAGTCAACTGTTCAAGATCACACGGCAGGACCAGGATTTCACATGAAAGCCAATCCCCTTATCCATTTGGACAAAAAAGTGTGAAAGTCGTTCAGTTGTGTCTGAATCTTTGCTACCCCATGGACTGTAGCCCACCAGACTTCTCTGTCTTTGAAATTCTCCAGACAAGAGTAGTGGATTAGGTAGCCTTTCCCTTCTCCAGGGGATCTTCCCAATCTAGGGATTGAACCAAGGTCTCCCGCATTGCAGGAAGATTCTTTACCAGCTGAGCCACCAGGGAAGCCCAAGAATGCTGAAGTGGGTAGCCCATCCCTTCTCCAGCAGATCGGAGCCGACCCAGGAATGGAAACGGGGTCCCCTGTGTTGCAGGTGGGTTCTTTACCAGCTGAACTTCCTAGCAAATTCATTGTTCCAAAAGACAGCTNAAAAAAAAAAAAAAATGACATGTAAGAAGAAAGATTCCCCAAGACAATGGTGTTTCATGGGAAATAAGATTTAAAAAGCTAAAATGCCTGAATAGTAACAACCGTCATTTTAGTGAGCATCGACTTCACAGCTACTATAAATGGCATCTTGGATCGTTATTACAATCCACACACATGAGGAGAGGGGGGCACATGTGAAGTCAACTGTTCAAGATCACACGGCAGGACCAGGATTTCACATGAAAGCCAATCCCCTTATCCATTTGGACAAAAAAGTGTGAAAGTCGTTCAGTTGTGTCTGAATCTTTGCTACCCCATGGACTGTAGCCCACCAGACTTCTCTGTCTTTGAAATTCTCCAGACAAGAGTAGTGGATTAGGTAGCCTTTCCCTTCTCCAGGGGATCTTCCCAATCTAGGGATTGAACCAAGGTCTCCCGCATTGCAGGAAGATTCTTTACCAGCTGAGCCACCAGGGAAGCCCAAGAATGCTGAAGTGGGTAGCCCATCCCTTCTCCAGCAGATCGGAGCCGACCCAGGAATGGAAACGGGGTCCCCTGTGTTGCAGGTGGGTTCTTTACCAGCTGAACTTCCTAGCAAATTCATTGTTCCAAAAGACAGCTCCCCTGAGCATGTGTGGCTGTCAGCAATCCACGCTGGAAGTTGAAAGGAGGCTCGAGTGTCCTCCAGAAGGAGACCAGACTCAGCAGTGCCAGGAACATCGTGTAACACCTTCAGAAGTCGGCCTCTGCTTCTTCCCTCTGTGTTGGTCCATAAATGTGTGTGTAACTTCACAAGCTTGTTGCTGGCAAGTCCAGGCTCCTTTTTATGCAGCTGGGTTTAAAGATCTGGCAGCCAGTGTAGCAACTTGGGCTCTGGGTTAGATAGCTTGGTCCAAACAAAATGAACCTCCCCAGCAACAAGGGGAGAGAGCACCGGATCCAGGAAGATCAGACCTGGGTTCACTTTCTGGACCTGCCATCCTTCAGATGTGACCTCAAGCAAGTCCTCCCACCTCCCTGAGTCTCAGATGCCTCTACTGGTCACATGGGAATGAGACCTACGACCTCCTCCATTCCTCTGAACTTTAGTGTGTTAGTCGCTCAGTCGTGTCTGACTTCATGACCCCATGGACTGTAGCCTGCCAGGCTCCTCTGTCCATGGAATTCTCCAGGCAAGAAAACTGGAGTGGGTTGCCATTCCCTTCTCCAGACTCTCTTCCCCGCCCAGGGATCGAACACAGGTATCCCTCATTGCAGGCAGTCTTTACCATCTGACACACAAGTGAAGCCATGTACNCTGCCAGGCTCCTCTGTCCATGGAATTCTCCAGGCAAGAAAACTGGAGTGGGTTGCCATTCCCTTCTCCAGACTCTCTTCCCCGCCCAGGGATCGAACACAGGTATCCCTCATTGCAGGCAGTCTTTACCATCTGACACACAAGTGAAGCCATGTACATAAAATGCCCACCGGGTCCTGCCACAGGCTGTGTGTTCCCTCCCCTTGCACCTGAGCTGTGGAAGGTGAGCCCCAGATTTCTCCAGGGTGCCTCCTAGGAGCTAATCAAGGACTCAGAGGCCATGGTTTGGGAGAAAACTGTATACTTGGTTCCTTAGCAGGCATTTATTAAGCACCAGCTGTGTGCTTAATAAATAATAACACCAACAAAAAATAATAACATCAAGGAACAAAAGCACAACTCTGTGCCATGCCCCCTGTGGACTACACAAGAGCCAGGACACGTTCTTCAAGGCTGGAAGGAGAGCACGACAGATAGGCAAGTGAAAGAGTCAAAGTGAAGTAAGCAGCTGGGAGATATGGGGGTCGGGTACTTCTCCTTTAATAGTTCTTCCTCTCTCCCTCTCTGACTCCACCTGCTCCTCCTCTACTTTTGCACCCATTGATAAAGCAATGTTTCTTTCCTATAGGTACAGCTCCTTATGCCAGCTCCTCTTCCATTGTCCACCATGCGTGCAAGGTGGGGTAGAACACCTGCGTTGGGTATTGTTAAAAGATAAACTGATGCATATTAAAAAAATTTTTACCTGTTTATTTGAACAAAAATCTCTTGGAATCAGCANCCTTCTGGCCTCAAGCTGTCTATTGTAAAGAACATCACCAGACTGTCTTTCTAAAAGACTTTGTGGTCACCGACTCTGGTTCCAACACGCGCAGGAACTCCCTGTGGCCTCTGTTATAGGTCACTGCTCAGCGCTCTCTGGCTGGCCAGTGGTTAGGATCCCACGCTTCCTCTGCTGGTGACACAGGGTCCCCTGCTGGTAACCAAGATCCCACAAGCCACTCAGTATGACCAAAAATAAATAAAGCTGAGGCTCAGCCTGGCTTTCAAGTTTGCCTCTTTTTTTTTTTTTCCTGTCTCCCCTCATGGCTTAAGGGATCGTAGTTCCCCGACCTGGGATTGAACCCACCCCCTCGGCAGTGAGAGCACAGAGTCCTGATTACAGGACCACCAGGGAATTCACCCCAGCTGCCCCTCCGTTCCCTGAAATGTATTTCCATTGATCTTACACACCTATTCTTCCCAAACCCTTCCTTTCTTTTAGCCACTAACCCCAAGCCTCTTCAGCTTTTGAGACACTGCTCATTGTCTCAGCTTCCCCACAAAACCACAAAAGTCACTCTAAGCCATAGAAATCCTGCCCCATCTGAGCATGTGACACCTTAATCACTGTTGGGGTGAACACCCTCCCTGGGGTTCAAGTTCCCCGAGACAGGAGCACACCCTCGCAAGTCAGCTGACACGTGAGGAGTCGGCGGAGCCTCAGAGTCCGGGGAGGTCAGGGAAGAGGCGTGCACAGGCACAGACTCCCCCTCAGCCCTGGGCCACTTCCCCACAAAACGCCAGAAGAGGAGCGAGCAGACAGAGGCCGGTACCTTAATGCCACGCAGGGTCTCCGATGGGGACAGGATGGTGACGTTTTGGAAGGTGTCCTTAGCTTGCTACAGAGGAAAACACAATGGGCACGAGCAGTGAGGACTTCACATCCTCCAAAGACACCGAGGTGATGAGCAGGAGCTGGCTGTCACGCTAAGAGGTAAAGTGAGGCACGCTCCCACACCTGTCTCTTATACACATCTCGCCAGGGCATCACAGCCACCTCACTCTAAGGATCTCCTTGTTTAATTAACTTAACAAACTCCAGTTCCATAACTAACTGTGTGACCCTTAGTTGTTGAGCCTTGCTAAGCTTTAGGCCTCATCATCTGTGTAATTGGGTTGTTAATAATCTTTCCCATAGAAGGTTATCATGAGATGTAAAGGAGAAAGCAGAATTATTTTCACTGGCACATAATACGTGCTCAACACCTGGACACTGATGTTGACAGTAAAGCTCACCCTGGAAGCAGGCTGTGGGGACTGGAAGCCTGGCTCTGCTGCTTATGATCTGTATGACATCAGGTGTTTCTTGACCTCTATGTCCAGGTTCTTCCCCAAGTTTTAACCATCTGTATGGTTAACATTCAAAGAGGGGGGCTTTTTTCATTTTATTTCACTCTCATTTCTATAGCACTGTCTTGAAAATTAAAATGAAATATATATTCATAATATATTACATTATGTACATTATTTAGATGACTGCTTGGCTTACAAAAGCACTAAATGAGTGTTTGCCATTATTTTTGTTTTAATTCATCTAGATCATGTATTCATGAAATGTGAACTTAACACTAAGTGCCAGGCAGTGAACAAACCTATCCTCATGGAGCTTACATTTGAGTAGAGAAACAGACATAATAAAGTAGGATGCTGGGGAAGCAAAGAAAGGATATAAGATGTGCTGAAGGTGGAAATGGGGGAGTTTATGCTTAAATAGGATACCCTTTGAGTAAAGGTCTGAAGAAGGTGGAGGTGCAAGCCGTGCAGGTGTCTGTGGGAAACACACCCGGGGCAGTCACAGAAGATGAGATATGCTCTCATGAAGCTGGTCTTGCCATCATCCAGTCAGCTCAGGATGAACATCCAGCCGAGTCACCTTGAGAAGACTGAGTCCTCTGTAAATACTGCTTCCTCTTAACAGCCTGTTAATCCCATTCGAGCATAACATTGGAGGTGTCTTTTAATCCTATCTCAGTTTATGTGTATGTGTGCATGCAAAGCACAAAGACCCCAAGGTGAGGACAAGCCTGACGTGTTTTAGAGACACGACGCAGGTGAGCGTGGTCGAGTGGCACTGAGCCTGGCGAGACAGGGGACATAGTGCGAGGAGACATTCGGAGCCTCGTGTGTGCGCAGATGTGGGGGCTTCTCCGGCCATCACAGTGCTCTGGCTTTCACATGACAGCACGGGGGCAGCGTCCACACTGCAGACAACTCAGGTCAAGGCAACGTGGTGACCTGGCCTGGGCGAATCACGGCAGACTTGGAGCCAGACTGTGATTCCTGGCTCGGCACTCTACACTCCACCCTGAGGGCTGCGGGGCCCTCATCTCCCCCATAACTCACAGTGACACCTGGAGACCAGTGTTATTGTCTCTGTTTTACTTGGGAGGACATTGAGACTTAGAGCCACTAAGTAATTTGCTCAGAGTCACATAGGATTGGAGTCAGGACTGGCTGACTTCAGACACTAAAGCCTGTTCTATGAAATCTCTTTCCCAGGTAGGAATAAAGAAAGGTTGCTTCAGCCAGCCAGTCACAGTATAGATACAGGACCCAGGATCGTACACATAAAACACTTATTTCGGCATCCAGCACATGGCAGCTGCTCAGTAAGTATCAATTCTTATTGTCATTAGCCATCTGAGGCCTGTCCACTAGAAGTTGGTGCCCATTTTGGCCAGAACCCCTCTACCCAGAATTCCTCTTGCCTTGGGCTTCAGTCATTTAGCTTTGTCACCATGACAACCATCCCTCTGTTAGAAATACCTTCTCTCCAACTCCACATACATACCTGTGGGAGATGAATTTAGGGCCTGAAAAGATATATCTAGGTTGGGAGCAATAAGAAAGAAATGACAGAGAGACAAGACAGACGTGTGGGCAGCTTTGGGCAGGAAAGAGCTCTCTGCAGGAGGCACCAGCTCTTGTCACTAACCTTACACCAGGCCCCCATGCTCTGCTCACCTCTGGCCCTGGCACACCTTGCACATCTTTTGATCACACAGTACTTTGTTTAACTTGTTTCTTTCCATAGATCAAAGAAATAGAAGTGAAGAATAATTAACACATCACCAGATCTCCTCCCCAGCTTCCCTTTCACTGATCTTTTGAACAAACTGTGTGAGCAAGATAACATCTAAAGAAATAAGAAAGGTCAGACAGAGTTAACAAGCCTGCACACAGTGGGGGATGGTGGCGACTCTGACTCCCCATCCCCACCCTCAGCCCATCTCAATGATTAACTGAGGTTACTTCCCTGTTTCCCTTTAAAAGCTTTTAGGTCTGAGCAGAATCTTCAGAGGTGGTCTGGGGGGAGGCAGAGACCCACCATGTCCCCAGATTGCTGGCATTCTGAATAAAAGGCAACTTTCCTTCACATCAACATTTGTGAGTACTGATTTTGAAAGCTGTGAACCGTGGGACCTAATTCAATAACAGAGAGAGAGAGAAAAGATAGAAACACAGAGAAAGAGAGATCAGAAATGGAGTGATGGCGAGGAGTCATGATTAGAAGTCCTGTGTTCACCCTCTTGATCATTATGTGGAACACAGGTGCTGGGTGGAGTGCTGTCTGAAACCCTTCTCTGTACTAACTCACTTCGAGTAAATTTTTATCCCTTTCTAGGCCTCAGTTTTCCCATCTATTTTTGTTCTTCAAGGCCCATTTGATTTCTTTATTTTTAATTTATTTATTTGTTTTTGGCAGTACTACATGACTTGTGGGATTATTTTGTTCTCCAATCAAGGACTGAACCCAGGCCCTTAGCAGTGAGAATTCGGAGTCCTTACCACTAGACCACCAGGGAATTCCCCAAGGCCCCTTTCATTTCTCATAGTCTCCATTCATGGTCCTTGACTGGCCTTCCTAAAACAGAAGACACTTCCACTAATTGGTAAAGAACAGAATTTATTCAGAAAAAGACCAGTCAGTACAATATGCACCACAGGATATTGCTTAGCTCACATCACAGACATGGGATAAGAAACTTCACAATAAATTAGGGAAGCCCACCCTCTCCCTCCAGGATGGCCCCACAGGACCTCTCAACAGACATACTTTGTTGCAAATATAAAACCAGTAGATTGCTTGGATACCTTCAGGTGAGATCAGACAAGCTGGGCCCAGCCGGTGAGATTTTAGCCACAAGGTGAGGTGTGCTCAGACCCAGAATCTCCCCTTACAACACCTCAGCCCAGAGAAGAGAATTCCAAACAAGCAGGAAGACTTCCTCAAAAGACCCTCATTTGCATAAAACAGGGCCTCCCCCATCTCCCTCCCCTTCCAAGTTGGCTGTCCCCCACCAGAAACCTCTCAGGGGCTGTTCATGCTCCCAAATTAGGTTCCTTGTCTTGAGGCAGCCGAAGTTCCTTGATGATGCTTGTCAATCCAGACTAGAAAGATGTCCAGCTCTCCCAGAGACTTAAGGGCAGCAGCCCGGACCTCCAGCTGAAACCATGCAAATCATCATGCCCTGCCTTTCTGAGCTGTACCACAGCTTTCCGTCACTTGCCCCATGTTCTGGTCCCCATGAGGTTGGCTTTTTATGCAACCATTATCTCTGCAGGGCATACAGACCCTAAATTATTTTCCTAACGCATGACCTAAATTGTTTTCTATAAACAGTTAAATCATGTCAGTAACTTATAAACAAAATAAGAAGTTCTTCCTTCTTTGCCCTGTTTTTCTTTTTCCTCTATGTCACAGAAAAACAAACAAACTTGTTTTGCTGGAAGCTCTGCTTGCTTTCCTGTTGACATCAGCTCGGCCTACTACTGCCACTCTCCCTGAAAGCCACAGTGCCCGAGGGGCCCAGCAATGAAAAGGGGGAACAGCGTGTCTCCGTTGGACGCTGCAGCCCCTAAGAAGGTGTCCTACCCAAAGTCACACAGCCGACTGGCAGCAGAGTTAGACTGGAACCCAAGTCTCCTGACTTACCCCAGCTCTTCTTCAGCAGAGTGGAAGAGATGGTAAGATACAAAAGTATGTCCTGTGGAGCCAGATGGCATGGGATCAAGCCCTACCTCCATCACTTAGTTGTGGTATAAACTTAGTTAAGTTACTTAACCTGTTTGTGTCTTGGTTTTCTAATGTATCAAATATAGACAATGGCTTGTAGCATTGTTGTAAGGAATAAGTGTGCTGCCAATACCTTTAGTGCACTTAATACCTGGTTCATAGGAAGAACAATATGACTTTCAGCCATTGTGATGTTACTCTGTGGAGCCTCTCCACAAAGAAGAGCTCTGAACAGACCTTGCTGCTGCTGCTGCTGCTAAGTCACTTCAGTCGTGTCCGACTCTGTGTGACCCCATAGATGGCAGCCCACCAGGCTCCCCCATCCCTGGGATTCTCCAGGCAAGAATACTGGAGTGGGTTGCCATTTCCTTCTCCAATGCATGGAAGAGAAAAGTGAAAGTGAAGTCGCTCAGTCTGTCCGACTGTTAGCGACCCCATGGACTGCAGCCCACCAGGCTACTCCGTCCATTGGATTTTCCAGGCAAGAGTACTGGGGTGGGGTGCCATTGCCTTCCCCGGAACAGACCTTGCAGCTCCTTGTTATTCGAAGCATTGACTTAATCTGGGAGTGTGGGTGAACCGCAGAATCTCAGACCTCATTCCAGGTCTACCAGCCAGAATCTGCATTTCAACAGAATCTCTAAATGATGCAGGTAAGAGACTGTGCTTCTAACTCCACCTCTACATGAGGTGTGCGTAAGACATCCGCTCTCACAGGAGAGGCGCGCTCCACCTCCACATGAGGTGTGCGTACGACATCCGTCCCTACATGAGAAGCGCTGTTCGTCACCACACAGGACGCTGATCACAGTTCCTAGACACAATGACACAGAAACACGCTACCAGGTAGCACGCTTCATGCATAACAGCTTACAGTTCACTGGGGCTCTTTGCTCGGTCTGCATTGTGCGTGCGTGCTAAGTCACTCAGTCGTGTCCAACTCTGTGTGGCCCCATAGACTGCAGCCCACCAGGCTCCTCTGTCCTTGGGATGCTCCAGACAAGAATACTGGAGTGGGTTGCCATGCCCTACCCAGGGATCGAACCCGCATCTCTTATATCTAACCTGCATTGGCGGGCAGGTTCTTTACCACTAGCGCCACCTGGGAAGCCTCCCTCTGCCTCAGCCCTATCTTAAACAGTGTGTGCTTTCCCTCAGATCTGAACATAGTTCTGATATGTGAGAAGAAAACAGTGGAGGCATAATGGGGAGGGAGAGACCAGGAAATTAACAAATGAGGTAAGACCAACACACTCTGCAGACAGAACTGGGCAGACCGGCCATCGATACTGTTGAGTACATGGATGAATTTGAGCAGGGAGGAGGCTGCCCATTCAGGCTGTTGCATCCCATCTCTGCCTTCCCTGTCCTCTCTCCCTTCCCTGTCCTCTCCCCCTCCCTTACCTGATCATAGTTGTCATGGATGATTCTGGTGGCATTGGTTGCTTCCTGTCTGCAGTGACACAGCTTCTGTTGCGATAAAATGGAGATAGCATCCATCAGAAGACTTTTCCACCCTGGCTCACTCTTAACACCACCTCCTATGTGAGGAGTGATAGTTCTTCTCCCTCCCAAGGTGAGAGTCAGGTGAGTCAACCCAGGCTGGGGCAGCAGGGGGCTGTAAGAGCTGTTTGTAGAATCACCTTGCATGTCACCAGGGCTGGAAAGGCCTGGAGAGCAGGGGCCGAATCTGTCTTGTCACCACCCTGTGAATGCAACACTACCCTAGGCAGGCACTCAATGAATAGTTGTTGGGCTAGTTAATCAAATAATTGGTTAAACACATCTTCACGTAAGTGGGACAGGGGTCATGACCTCTTCTAACAACTTCAGGATCCAAGACACAGAGAGGTGAAGTAGCTTGTCACAAAGTCACTGGGGAAATCATTGGCAGAGATGGGGCCAGAACCCCCGGGTTTTCTCCTGGTCTAAGTTTTTATTGGCTCTTGGGGGCTCAGTTTTATTTCTGAGGTTTGTTTTTAACAAATCACAATGAGTGTATAGGTGATGCTTATATAGGATAGGCTATATACCAGGGAACCACCCAGAGGTTGACTGGTATGGAAACCCCAAGGGCTCGGAACAAAGAAGCTAGGGGTGTGCCTATGATAAGCCCAGAATCCTCAACATGCCCCTCTCATAGGCCAGTCCCAGGATCACTTAAGAGATGCTTTGAGGTAAGTTGGTCATCCCAGGATAATTATCCATGAGGAAACCGGGTCTGAGGAGGAGGAAGCCCTGGGCAAGGAGGAAGCCCTGGGCAAGGAGGACCCGCTAGAAGTGGTTCCTGACACTTCTGCCCGTGGATGACAAGGCAGGGGATTTCCCTTGGTCCCAGAACCATTTCAGAAGGCCACATAGGGCCAGCATGTCCTGGGCTCCATGGGGCAGGCAGGAAGTAGATACTGGTGACTCACACATTGTTGTAGAGTCTTCTGCATGTAGAGGAAAGAGTTGGCAAGGCTGCTGATTTTTCTCATGATTTGGGGGTTCAGCTCCTGATGGTCCTTGAACACCCTGTCCACATAAAATGCCAGGAGGTTCTTGGTCACGCAGCACACATCTAAGGGCTACAGACACAAATTAAGAATAGCCCCAGAGGACCTCTTCTCTTATTATCCTAGAGACAAAAGCAGCCTGCTTGGGTTGGGGCAACAAGGAGTGAAATAACGAAAAGCCTTTTTTTTTACATTTTTATTGGTCTCAATGTCCTCTTATGACACCAAAGCTGCTTATGACAGAGTCACCAAGAAGAGACTGCAGTTCTTACTCTCTTTTCATGTGGCCAGGAGCTATATTCACAGGGGATGTCGCCCAGCTATAGGCTAGAATTCTCGCTACAGCATCCCTGACATATCATTGCTAACTTCTGCTTAACTGCTTCCAGGGATCAGACACCTCCCTTTTGAAAGGAGCGATGTCTGAACAGCTTTCTTGAAAAGCACTTCCTTATGTTGTACTGAAGTCTGAGTCTCTGGAACATCCTCTAGCCACTAACAGCCACTCAGTGACTGCTGCCTGTCAGGCTTCTGCTAGGCACGCATTCCTTTCAGTGTGATGACTGCTCGTCTCTCCTCCAGTGTGTTCTTTTTAAACTTCAGGGATCGCTTGGTTGGAGTGGAGAGGTGCAAAAATGGAAACTGACAGCTGCAGAAATGCATGCATCTGGGCAGGTCCTCCTCAGAAAAGCTCCTGACTTCCTTGGGCATGGCTCAGGGCAACTGGCCAGCCAGAGTTTCCTTCTTGC
>SJYX01021486.1:0-75366 GCA_006410675.1 Oreotragus oreotragus | reverse complement strand
CATGCATTGGAGAAGGAAATGGCAACCCACTCCAGTGTTCTTGCCTGGAGAATCCCAGGGATGGGGGAGCCTGGTGGGCTGCCGTCTATGGGGTCACACAGAGTCGGACACGACTGAAGTGACTTAGCAGCAGCAGCACCTGGTTCTACTGACCCCTACCTTCTAATTCTGTTTACAGTTGTGTCCTTTTGTCTTCATGTGTCTTCTACTAGAACCTCCCAAAAAGAATTAAAAGCTTCTGATCTCCTGTCTATTCTCTCCATCATAGGATTTTGTCAAACGTTTTTTCCTTTTGGTCCTGTACACACTGACACACTGATTAGAGCCACAAAGCGGCCCCCGCCCCCAGTGATCACATTATAACATTCTAACCCTAACACGACTTAGAAGACCTTGCTGACCTACTTATCTTTTTATCCCCATATAAGCATTCTTCATCCAAATTTCCATTAAACCACCTACTTTATGACCATATTGAGCACTCTTTTAGTTCTCAAATGGCACAACGCGCTTTCTTGTCATAGAGCTTTGTAGGTATTCCTAGAACATATTGTCTTGACTAACCCTCACAAGCTTAGAAAACACTTCTTATAGGTACCATCTCAATACTCCCTGATAGGATGAGATGCCTTTTGCCCACCACCTTCTCTAGTACTGCAACTTTCTGTTTATGTTGTCCATCCCTGACTAGATAATATGTTCTTTGAATGTTAGGAACTCTTTATATTATTTAATAACTCCATCTCTAGAGCCAAGGGTACAGAATTTATTATCACAGAAATTTCTTAATAAATAGTTTTGAAATAGATAAGAGATCTGATAAATGAGTGAATAAATGAATGAAATATATGTAGTTTAAAATGATAATTCTACTCTAGTAGCATGCACAGAGAACAATGTGAATAAAGGGGTATGTGTGTGTGTTCAGTGCTCAGCTGTGTTCACCTCTTTGCGACCTCATGGATTATAGTCCACCAGGCTCCTCAGTCCATGGAATGTTTCAGACAAGAATACTGGAATGGGTTGCCATTTTCCTCCTCCAGGGGATCTTCCTGACCCAGGGATCAAACCTGTGTCTCTTACATCTCCTGCCTTGACAGGCAGATTCTTTACCACTAGAGCCACCTGGGAAGCCCCAAAATAGGGATCCTAAAACAAATTAAGAGGCAGGATATTTCTGAGAACAATATACTTCACCCTGTCCAATTTTAAAATGTACATAGTCTCTGACATAGCTTTTCTACTTCTAGAGGGGAGTTACTAACACAAAGCAATACAAGTTCTCTGCACTGCAAAATTCTTTAAAGTACCCTTTGTAGTAACAAATACAGGAAACAACCTAAATGATGGGGGTTGCCATCTCGTTGAATAAATAACTTTATATCTTGTACCACAGAATGCTATGTAAATATTAGACTGACAAAGTTCCATATGTTGAGATAAGAACTGGTCAACTATACTGTTAAGTAAAAAAGGCAAGGAGCAGTAGAATGTACACATGTGTACAAAAGTGTATACACACATATATACTAACACATGCAGCAAGGAATATTTTTGGAATGATACATTTAAAATCTAGAAATAGTGACTGCCTCTGGGCGGCTGAATCAGGGAACTAAGGTATCAGTGAAACTTAATTATATATAAATCCATTTTTTACTTTATGGATTCTTTAATATATACATCTATTGAATCATCAATAAGAAATAAGTCAATAATGAATAGCTAAGCAAATAGAACTTAGAGCAAAGTCCCGAGAGAAGATGATCCCAGATCTACTGTTTGAAAGATGCACAAGAGTTCTATTATGTTAAGAAACAAGAGAAGAACATTCAGGGAGGAAGACTGGTCTGTACAAAGGCATGGCCTATAAAAAAGAAATAATCCTTGGGGAAAAAACAAACAAACAAACAGATTTTGTATAATTAGTATGAAGGCTATATTGCTGGGGCTTCCCAAGTGGCTCAGAGGTAAAGAATCCAACTGCCAATGCAGGAGATGCAGGAAACTCATGTTCAGTCTCTGGATCGGGAAGACCCCCTGGAGAAGGAAATGGCAACCCACTCCAGTATTCTTGCCTGGAGAATCCCATGAACAGAGAAGCCTGGTGGGCTACAGTCCACGAGGTAACAGTCAGATAGGACTGAGCAACTGAGCATGCACCCACAAATGTTGCTGGGGGTGGGAGATTAAGGTGGAGAAGAAGGAAGGTAGAGCAGAGGAAGAAAGAGAGAGGAAAGCAGGGACCAGATTATGAAGGGCTGTTTGTGCACTGAAGAGATTATTTTTAGCATGAAAGCTGGAAAGAAACCAACCATTTCCAAGGCTAGTTGCACATGATCTAGGAGCTTTTGAAAAATGCTCACTCCCAGATCCCTATCTTCAGAGATTCTGTTTTCATTGATCTTGGATGGGGCCTTGTGATTCTAATATATAGCCAAGGCTGCAAACCACTGCACGGACAGATTTTAAATAAAGTACACATAGAATTTTCCATTGCAGAAAAACCCCCTAACTCTGGGAATGTTTAGACTGAATTTGGAGTACACGAAAATGTACAAGATTTCTTAAGACAGCATTGTTATAAGAATGAAGATCTAAAGACCTTAACTAATGACAGGTAGGATGGACAGAAAAGAAAAGGAATTTTCCACTTTCATGGAGATGGAACACAGGAGAGGTAAGATACCATGATGATTGCAAACACTGGGTGAAGGCCAAATTCTACTTCTGTTATTTTGTTGTTGTGTGACCTTAGACAAGTAATAGAGCTTCTGTGAATCTCTGCTGCCACTCATGTACATGTCAACAATCATAATTATACTTGTATCACAGAAATTCTTCAATGGCAGATGTGATAAACAGCTGATCACAATATCAAAGACATGGCAAGCCCTCAACAACTAACAGACATTATGGAAATTTTACTGTCACATTAGATGTGCTAGATGAGTTAGGGGGAAAGGTAAAGCTTGGTTTTTAAAATTTCTATGTAATCTTTTTATTGAAATAAGACTTATATAGAAAAAATTGTGCCAGTCACAAGTGCACACAGCTGAATGAATTTTCACTGACTTAATGCATCTATTTAACCAACAAACACTCAGGTCAAGAAGCGGACACTGTCAAGACCTCATGCTCTCTTCAAGGCATCACTAAGTGTTTAGAAATACCCATCACTATGAGAAATATTCTAAGAAGAGGTGCCATAGAGATGATGACATGTTTAGTTTTTGACAAGTGGGGTCAGGGGCCTGTGGAATATTCAAATGGAAGTGTCCAGAAGGTTTTGAGCAGAGTACAGGGTAAGGTTATAGACACCAAGCTGATAGATTTTAGCAGTTAACTAGTCCATGACGTTAAAAACAGTCTCTTTTAAAAATTTTAAACATGTATAATTCAAATGATTAGGTATTGTATGTTGTTGGTGACACTGTTCAAACAGAAAGGGAAGAAAGCAATCCCACTCTTTGGGACATTTAAAATCAAGCCATGTATCTCTTGTTATTTAGTGTACTTATTTATTTCTGAAATCAGTCCTTGCTAGAACCATGAGACCTTCCATAGAGAAACAATCTGATCTGAAATAGTTTTAGGCAAATATGTAAAATTATTATAATAGCCTATGTTATCTTGCTAAAGAATAACAAATTTTGTTACTGATTACAAATAACAGCAACACTTTGCTTTCCATTGAAATTAGGAACCCCAGAAAAATTTTTTTTTTTTTTTTTGGATAATTTCATAGAAATGAGCAGGAAGCACATAAAGTTGGAGATTCACCAATTTTGTGAGGATTTAATAGTTCACAAGAGACAAATGCTAGACGGGTCCCCTTTAGCAAAGAATCTGTGATGAAAGGTTCTAAAAAAAATAATTTGAAGCATCCTCAGTTACAATGAAAAGACACGGTAAGAAAAATACATTTTACTGTTGATGTTTAATAAATATTTACTATAAGCTGTGGTTGTGGCAGTCTCATGTTTCTGATCTTAGGGTAAACACCTCTTTCTTGGATAACACCTGCTCTAAAGTAAATTTCACTGGTCACTCCCTACTGTTCTTTTCTTTGAGAACACTCAACATGATTTAAAAGTATATATTTAGTTGCTTGTTAATCAGCTTATCTACTGTCTTCCCCCTAATGTATTAGCTTATGAATGGTTCAGCCATATTCATTTGGTTTACCACCATATCCCTCACACCTTAGAAGTAGGTAGAATCATTTGCAGAGATTCTCAATCTTGGCACTGCTGACATTTTCAGCCAGTTAAGTCTTTGTTATGATGGGCTCTCCTACATGTCGTAGTGTTGTTTAGCATCATTCCTGACCTCTATGTGTTAAGTGCCAGCAGCCCTGACCCTTCTTCACTTGTGACAACTATCAATGTCGGCAGACATTGCTCTATGTCCCACGAGAGAGCAAAAGTGCCCCAGTTGAGAAACAATGAATTACTGAATAAATGAATGAGCAAATGGGTGAGCAGATGAATAAATGTCTGATTGTTCAGAAAGAAATGGGGGGAAAGAGCATTCTAATCAGAGAATGCACATAAGTAGACACCAAGGGGATCAAGCGTTTATTATATTCAAGAGCTAAGAAGGAGATAGCTTGTCTAAAGCTGGGTTGAAATTAGAGAGGGTGGCAAGTTTCAGTTATATAGATAGGTCAAAGTAAAAGATACGGAATTTACTCTTGGTAGAATGAGAAGAGTTAATGAAGAGGTGAGATGATTTAATTGACCTTTTTAAAAGGTTGCTCTGAGTTCTACAATTAGGATGACAGAAGTGAGGCAAGAGTGGTTGAGGGAAACCAGTTGGGATGCTATTTTGTTACTCCAGGAAGGGGATAGCGGCACAGAGAAGCATAGAGGTTGAGAGGGACCATACTAACTTGTAGGTTTGAGCAAATCAATCTGCCAAGTAAAATGGATTCTGTATAAATATGATCAGAAAAATTTTATCAGAATGGCACTTTTTGTGTGGGATAGAGGGGTGGTATTTTACATATATATAAAGGAAGCCCAGATGATGATTTTATGGAAGCTTTTAAAAATCCCCATGCATTTCTTGATTGACTGTGATGTCCTCTGAACTTCTGAATAAAAACATTCTACTTTAAATTTATGAGCAAGGATTCTACTGAATATTATCAGACATCCTAATGAAAGTTTCACTTAACTTTACTATCACTGGAATCATTTCCTCACTGTGATATTCTATTCCTTTTGTAAAACATCTTGGGTAAATTCTTATTTGCAAAATCCCCTCAAAATGCTTTGTTTCAGATTTTTAATTTGAAAAACTATAGTGATATATATATATATAGATAGAACTGCTTTGCCAGTGTAGGGTTTCATATGAAATTTGTTGTTTGATTTTCTGAAAACTTTTCATTTTGCTTCTGTGTCAAATTTTGACTAACAAGAATTTTTAGAATCAGATTTTTTCCTTCTCTCAGAATCTCCTCCCCTCCACTGCCCAGTACAGATTGTACTAAATATTGCACCTAGTCTTCATGTACATACAGCTCTGTGAAGAAATGAGAAATTCAGGTGTTTATATGAATCAATTATCAATGAGGGAGAATTAAAGAAAATTTGCTAAACATTTCCTCCTTCAAAATTATCATTCTGATAAAGCTTTTTAGAAAACACACACACACACACATATATATTTGGACTGTACACATTGGTGACAATTTAGATGCTGATAGCTAAACATAAAGAAACTGTTTAACATGATCACTAAGGGAATGTTTAGCCTAGTAAAGAAAGTTTTCAAACATTCAAGAAGAATTCAATTATGCAAAAATTAACATAATTTAAATGAAAAAATATTTTTGAATACTTACTAATTCACACCCCTCAGAGTCCTGAAACTTGCAACACTATGTAGCTTAATTTGAATTTTCTATTAACTTTAGAGAAATAAACCTAGGTTTCATAAAAGCACTGAACCTCAAGAACCGACAAATGCCACATTCACTCATCTTGGTGGTATATACTGTTATACATTAACTTAGATACTTACTTAGAGAAATTATAGCTGGCCTATTTATACATCAGGCTTCCCTGGTGGCTCAGAGGGTAAAGAATCCTGCGAACTGTGGGAGACCTCAGTTCGATCCCTAGGTTGTGACGATCCCCTTGAGGTGGGCATGGCAATCCACTCCTGTATTCTTGTCTGGAGAACCCCATGGATGGAGGAGCCTGGAGGGCTACAGTCCATGGGGTCGCAAAGAGTCAGACACCACTGAGCAACTAAGCACACACACATCTACACATCATACATATCTTCAAATCCCTCACTTTGGCCCAACATCCTCTCTGCTCATAGAATTTGTTATTATCTTACTGTTAACTTTCAGAGAAAAGAAAAACAGTCCTGTAGATATCAATCACACATGATCCTATGCAAGAGTAAACATGCCATTAAAATGTAGACTTTAAACAATAATACACCTTTCTGTTAAGTTATAACATATTACATCCTTTACTTTATTTAATGACATTAATATCAACATCAAACACTGTTACAGTTCCCTGCATTTTAATCTCCTACAGCAGAGCATGGCTGCAGTCTTTCCTTCCCGTGATAAATATCAACCAATTTCTTTCTCCATTTAAAAATAAAACGTCTGTAATTTTAGTGAACAACACTGAGATTATTTTTAAAAGTATATTTTTCACAAAACATTTTAACCTGTCAGTAATCACATTTCTAAAAGCTTGGAATGTACAATGAAAATATTAAAAGTCTGAGAGCAGAAACAACCTTTTGGCATTTTACAAGGGAGCTTGTATCTTCACATGTATGAATTTAAAATCACTTTAAGTTCTTTTTTTTCCCCTCATGAAAGTCTAGATCTAAGCTGTCTGTCTCTGGCACTAACCAGGATCACTTCAATAAGGCAATATTTTCACTGAACACATTTGCTGTCAATCAATAAGATTATAATTACAAAATAATGATGCCTTGCAGACCCTTTCTAAAAATACTTTGACATCTGAACCTCTGAGAGCAAGAACTCAAACATCACAAAGAATTTTCCAGATTCACATGAATAAGTTCCTGAGATGGCTGATATTTTAAAAATTCTGTGTCATGCCAATTACATGAATCTACGCTAGTTAAACCACATCTGCAAACTTAGGATGCACTGGCATGGTATGTGCACTGACTATGAAAAGTATCACGTTGATATTTGCTACATGAGTAAAAGAAGTGCTCAGGAAATTGCTGGTGACAAATATGTGTGCATCTCATTAGGTTAATGGGTTAATTACATCTGAAATCTTATTTTGATTGGAAGTCTGCTGAGTTAATTTAAGGTGACCCTAATACCATCCAACTGTTCTGTTTTAATTCCAAATAGGGTTTTGACCCTTCCTAAAAAAGGATTATGCAGTCTTGTCTATAAGCACAGGAAAGGAACACCCTGAGTATAAGCAAAAAATAAGATCAGTATATGTACATAGGATTTTTCTGCTATTAAGAATTGCTTATTGCTATCAGATTTTCTTACAAGAAACCCTACTGAAAATCAACCTTCTGGTCAAGTTTCAGGGAATAAAATGTAGTAAACTCAATATGAATGAGAAAAACCAAGAAATGAATATGTGGTCATTAAATAGATGAGCTCTTGATCCAGATATCCTATCCATAGGGATGATAAAGATTATTTTACCACACAACAGGAGAGAATCAAGTTTTTGCAGGACAACAGATATTTTCCATCATGTATCAGCTTCATCTTTTATTCAAGCTTCTAACATGTTGCCCTGCAGTATACTTAATTCACCTAGTTTCTATAGCACTGTGACCACAAAATATATGCAACTTAGCATTCAAAAAGTAAGATCATGGCATCCGGTCCCATCACTTCATGGCAAATGAATGGGGAAAAGATGGAAACAGTGACAGATTTTGACAGATTTTATTTTCTTAGGTCCAAAGTCACTATGAATGGTGACTGTAGCCACTAAATTAAAAGATGCTTATTCCTTGGAAGTAAGCAAGTAAGTGAAGTCGCTCAGTTGTGTCTGACTCTCTGTGACCCCATGGACTGTAGCCTACCAGGATTCTCTGTCCATGGGATTCTCCAGGCAAGAATACTGGAGTGGGTTACCATTTCCTTCTCCATCCTTGGAAGACGAGCTATCACAAACTTAGTGTATTCAAAAGCAGAGACATCAGTTTGCCAACAAAGGTCTGTATAGTCAAAGCTATGGTTTTTCCAGTAGTCATGTATGGATGTGAAAGCTGGATCATAAAGAAGGCTGAGTGCTGAAGAATTAATGCTTCTGAACTGTGGTGTTGGAGAAGACTCTTGGACTGCAAGGAGATCAAATCAGTCAATCCTAAAGAAATCAACCCTGAATATTCATTTGGAAGGACTGATGCTGAAGCTGAAGCTCCAATACTTTGGCCACCTGATGCAAAGAGCTGACTCATTTGAAAAGCCCCTGATACTGGGAAAGATTGAGGGCAAGAGGAGAAGGGGACAACAGAGGATGAGATGGTTGGATGGCATCACTGACTCAATGGACATGAGTTTGAGCAAACTCTGGGAGATAATGAAGGACAGGGAAGCCTGGGGTGCTGCAGTTCATGGAGTTGCAAAGAGTTGGACACAACTTAGCGACTTAACAACAACAGTGCAACAAGAGAAGCACAATACACATCCAATGAGAAACCGGATGACTAGTAAGGGTTGACCAAATACTTGAAATTCAAAAATTAAATAATTCATTTCAGGACAGCAAAGAAACAGTGGGAAACTGGAGAATAACGTAAAACAGTCCAGCATATGTTTACTATTTTTAACTAACAAAGCAAAACATCTCTGCAAATCTTTTGTTCGTCCTTCTCTCACTAGGTACCCTCACACCCTCCCCCCAAATTCTCTTTCACTTGGAATGCTGGTTCACAACATTCAGTTGTGTACCAACGCAATGCATACAACTTGTATTTTGGTATCCTTCTTTTCACAGAGACAGAAACACATACATAATCAGAAAAACAGAAATAATTTGTTTCTGAAAGTTCTAATCACTGTTATGTTGTTAAATTATACAACTTAACAGATCATAGAATTGCACACATGCACACACACACACACACACACTGACAAAAAAGCACATTAGAACCCATGTTAAACCAAACCAGGGCAAGCATACACTCTGGACAAATGGCTTCTTTTCATATAGCTGAGAGTTAGTCCTTTGAATGATACAACATTTCATCTTCCAGATGAAAGGTTTAAATGAAAATGTTTGTATAGGATGGCATCCTGCCTTCTGAAATACAATGTATTTAACATAATATGTTCTTGCTCATCTAGGGTTAGGATAATGATGTGAAGATGTGACTGTGTATACACTGATCCCATGTACATGGGCATATAGAACCCTAGAATGTGCTTTCTTAGAAAGGGTGAAAATATATTTTTGCTTTAGTAGTTCTTTTAGGACCCTGAACATTGACGAGCAAAATAAAACATAATGTTGCCTCTCTTAAGTAACTCTTTTCTCGCTTCACAAAGTTATGTTTTTGAAGCTCTCTGCCTTATCAGCACTAGCAGTGACCAGCGTGACCAGCAGCCCAAGCAGTCAACACTGCCACGTCCATACAGAACTCATCATCGGTCTTATCCGCACACTTAAGTAACTGATTGTGAAAGAAAAGCCATCTTTACCTCTTCAGTATTTGAAGCTGAAGTATTTTAGGAATTATTTTACACCCTAAACGTCTACTATATTTTTGTTCTTAGATCATGCTTTTCAAGGCATGATATAGTCTGCAATTGTCTGCAATGTCTGTAGCCCAAAATTTCTTAGAACCTTTGATAACAACAATCTTGATATATCAAATATTGATATTGAAAGTCCTTTATGATGCCTGCAAAACGGTGAATTTTGACACTCAATTTTATAAATAATCCACATTTCTTAATGACTTCACAGTAATTGATCTTACAGATGATGATGAAAGAAGTGGGGAAGGAGTAACATGATAAAGTGCATCTTGACATAATCCATTTTTAAAGGCTTTGCTCCTGCTGCTGCTAAGTCACTTCAGTCGTGTCCGACTCTGTGTGACGCCATAGACGGCAGCCCACCAGGCTCCCCCATCCCTGGGATTCTCCAGGCAAGAATACTGGAGTGGGTTGCCATTTCCTTCTCCAATGCATGAAAGAGAAAAGTGAAAGTGAAGTCGCTCAGTCTGTCCGACTGTTAGCGACCCCATGGACTGCAGCCCACCAGGCTACTCCGTCCATTGGATTTTCCAGGCAAGAGTACTGGGGTGGGGTGCCATTGCCTTCCCCGTTGCTCCTAAGTTATCTTATTTCTAAAACATATTCAAACTTCTTAGTTACACATTGAACTATGACTGGTATACAATAGAACTTAACTTATATGGAGGGCTTCCCTGGTGGCTCAGAGGTTAAAGTGTCTGCCTGCAATGCGGGAGACCCAGGTTCGATCTCTGGGTTGGGAAGATTCCCCTGGAGAAGGAAATGGCAAGCCACTCCAGTATTCTTGCCTGGAGAATCTCATGGAGGGAGGAGCCTGGTAGGCAACAATCCACGGGGTCAAAGAGTTGGACACGACTGAGCAACTTCACTTTCACTTTCACTTGTATGGGTTACATTAAATGAATAAATAAAATTAAAAACTTAGTTATATTTTGTACGATAATAAACCAAAGTACAGTTCAAAATAAGATAAATCTAAAAATGAATTTTCTTGCAGGTAAGTCATATTTTATATTTTTTTGAAGGTAAGTCATGTTCAACTTTATTGTAACTAGTGAAATACAAATTAAAATCAGAGTAAGAAACAATTCATACCCATTATAGTAGCCAAGTGAAGGGGAGAAAATATATCTTTAGTTAAAGATAGTGAGGGCTTCAGCCATTTGGGAGAGTTATTCAGTTCCCCTGGGTCTCTCTCATGTATACATGGCATTAAATTTTGATTTCTCTTGTTAAGCTGTCTCATGTCAATTTAATTCTTAGACCAGCTGGAAGAACCTAGAAGGGTAGAGGAAAATTTCTTCTTCCCCAGCAATACTCTGATCTTCCTTTGTACCCCTAAAAGCAGAACATAAATCTTCCACGTGAAAGGAGTTCCTGTTGTGCAAGGAGAAAGAAAAGGCTCCTTATCACCAGAGAAAGAGCATTCAGGGCTGAGAAGACTGCATACACAAACTCTGTTGCTTCTTCACTAATTTACTACCTCAAGCCCAAACTCCACAGTCTTGTCAATTCTTCACAAAACTCTTTCTTTGTCTAAAAAATATAAAAGCTGCTTATTTTGGTCACTTCTTTGAGCATCATACTTTTATGAGGCCCTGTGTGTATATAATTAAATTTGTTTTTCTCCTATTAATCTATTTTGTTAATTTAATCATTAAGCCAGCCAAAGAGCTTAGAAAGAAAAATAAGGAAAACTCTCTGCTTTTATACTGTGTTTTATTGTACGGCAATTTCAGCCAAGAACCTACAAGGGTAGAGAGAAAATTATTTTTCCTCCCTGACAAGGTCATGAGTTCTTTCAGTATAAGCCGGAGCCCTTGTAGGCCTATGTGGCAGGAGCTAGAACCCGAAGGAATCAACAGTTATAGTCAAAGACACTGCTTGAGGCACTGAGGAAAAAAAGAGAAGCACCCTGGGATCTTCTCTGACTTTCCAATCATTCCACCAAGCAAAGCAGGACGTGAGGTGACATGGAAGCCTGGCACTCAGAGCCTGCAAGTGTCAAAATCCCAGTGGAAGCCAATACAGCAGAACAAAGGAGGTACAGAGTACATCTGAGGACACATACGTGAACCCTACGACCCAGCAATACCACGCCTCTGCGTGCACAAGGAGCACTGTGTACAGGAGGAAAAGAGATAAGAGAGAGAAAAACCAGAAACAAGCCAAATATCAATCAACAGGAGAATGCCTAAATAAACTGTGGTTTAATGTGACAATTTGGAAATGAATGAACTACAGCTCTAGTCACTGACATGGATGAATTTCACCAACATAATGCTGATCGGAAAAAGCAGTCACACAAGACTAGATGCAATATGATTCCAATTATATGAAGTTCAAAAGCATGCAAAACAAAACAATTTATTACTTAGGAATATATTCACATGTAGCAAGATGATACAGCAAAGCAAAGTTCAGGAGAGTGATTATCTCTCGTGACAGTAAGGGAAATGATGAAATGGGGGAAGTGTACATAGGTGGCTTCAAATTACTGAGGGCAATCTAAATTGATAAATTATTTCTTTTATTTAGACCATATATATGTAATAAAAAATATTTGGAAAGGCAAAAATATGTGGCATGACTGACAAGTTCATTTAACAATGATCAGCTAAAAGCAAAGCAGCTATTTCCTCTGGAAGTCCTTCCCCTCCCGGTGTATAGTTGTTTCCACTGAAAAGATGGGAGTTTAATAATCGTAGGAGACCAGAGGCTTCAGTGGAGAGGGGGATGAAGGTAGCTTATCATGAAAAATGATTGTTCCCATAGTTTAAAAGTGACCACTGGTAACATTTTTCTTGAAGCATATAGCTTTATATATTATTGTCAGTCACTTGGCAACTTTGAGGAAGCAGTCCTCCTGCTGAAGACTTTATTACAGCTAAGATCTGTCTCTAGAACATAGAAAGGCATGGCAAAATCATCCCTTTAAGAAGTATTTATTGAGAGCCTGTTATATGAATAACCTCAAACCAGGAATTTAAAATGAACTTACATGATTTAATCATCACTTATAGCAAGGAAAACAGGCTATAGGGCTTTTCGATGCTAAAAGAATACCTGAAAAATAAAAAGTGAACAACCACAAGGTATATGGCCCTAGATGCAAAGAATTAAACAGCAACAGGTCAGACCTACATTGAATCTTCTCTGGGACATACTGTCAAAGTAGATCCAGGCACTAGATAACTGGCAAATCCAGTCTGAACTATGGAGCAGAGGCCACACACACAATGCAGCCCTCCTGTGATCACCACTGTTGAGGGACAGTCCCAGGGACACCACAGGCTCACCAGGTCAGGCATGTCTCAATGTGTGTGCCTCCAGACTTTCTCCAAAGTCATGGAAGCTCACTCAGCCTCCACCAAGGAGGGGACATGATGTCCCTGAGCAGCCCTCACTTATGAGGCACAGGAACCATAGCCATAGCCCCCAGCCTCATGCAACGCTAAGTGCACTTCTCAGAGGTCTCCACTAGATTGAGCCCAGAGTATGGCCCAGCAGTAGCCGGCTCAAGAACTCACTTGGTATTGTCTGTCTCCCATTTCTTTGATTTCCCCTGCTTTCCCACATGTGTCCCCTGGGACCTGATACCAAATGAACTGCTTGCTCTCTAGTCCTTGTTTTGGGCTTGGATTTTAAAAAACCCAAACAAAGACCAACTATGCCTAACTATAAGTAAAGGAGATTCTTTCTTCCCAAGGGGGTGTATAAACCCGTGTGAAGTCTCATTGTCAAAATGAACACAAACAAGAGAGGACACTACTGCCTATCCTCATTGACCAAAGTCAGAGGCTGGACCCCCCAGGTGCGAGAGAGACAAAGAGAGATGCAAGCAATGTCGAGTGAATAGGTAAGGATTCAGAGTAGCATGTGTGCTAAGTCGCTTCAGCTGTGCCCAACTCTGCAGCCCCATGGATTGTAACCTGCCAGGCTCTTTTGTCCATGGGATTCTCCAGGCAAAAATACTGGAGTGGGTTGCCATGCCTCCCTCCAGGAGATCTTCCTGATCCAGGGACTGAACCCAAGTCTCCTACATCTCCTGCATTGGCAGGTGAGCTCTTTACTACTAGTGCCACCTGGGAAACCCAAGGATCCAGAGTAGAAAGACTTTGAAATAAGCAATCAAGTTATAGACACAAGAAGGCAATCAGCTGAGCACAGACCAGACTAGGAGCAAGAGCACGGAGAGACTCAAAGAAAAGGATTCAGGAGGGACCAGCTGAGAAACTTGACCCTCATGGTAACTAGTAAGAGATGCTTCTGGCTAAACATGAGACAGCTTTGGATTTGATGGGTACAGACTCTGAATTTCATTTCAAAGCAGGGTCAGATCTTAAGATATTCATTGGTGGCATGAAAAACTGCATAGTATCTGCAGCAAGAAATATGTACAAGAATGTTCGTGGCAGCACTCTTCAAAATAGCAAAATAAAACAAATCTTCAAGCAGCCCCAAAACCCTCTGGCAGGAGAATGAGTAATTAAATCACTTATACTGTAGTGAAAACCAGGGAAGTACCACTACACAAAACCATCCCAATGAATTTCAGGGCTATGATGCTACGTAAAAGAAAAAGAGTCTCAAATATTCTTTTAATTACATTCAAATATGAAAACAAACACAACGTGTTATGTGCCAAACACCAAATGAAATATTTTCGCAAAGGCCTTAAGGCACAAGTACTATTATTTCCATTTTTTGAATGAGAAAACTGAGGTTCAGAGAACCTTAGCAACTTGCCCAAGGTCAGATATTCAGTAATTTGTATGGACAGAATGCAAATTCAGGCTGCAGTACAAAATAACAACGACAAACCACTTCAACCAGTTAATCTGACAATGCTGTTCATATCATGATGCCACTTCGTTGTCGTTGTTCTTTTGTTTCCTAATAGTAAAGGAGCATTCATAATCTTGAATGTACAGAAGGGAAAAGAGGAAAGGGAGAAAAGAAAGAAGAGAAACTACAAATCCTATTATATATACACAGAGTGGGGATGGTATAGGAATAGGACAGACAGGAATGGTTGGGGAACCCCCAGTGTTCTTTTCTCTCTTTGATGCAGTTTCCATAGTTGCCAGACTGAGATACCCCTTCAGAAGATGGGTATATTCTGAACAGTGTCTACTTTTCAATGCTACACTAAAACTCAAAGAAATATTATTGAGGCAGATATATAGGATAAGTTATTTTGAAATAGAAGATAGATTTAGGGTATGTTCATGATCCCTGGTTAGGGGCCACTAGAGGATAGGATGAGGGAAGAGTACATAAGTAGATGGAATCGCCAATGTTCTAGTCCATGAGCTGAGAGCTCAGGTGGAGATACTCAGTTGAGTCACTCAGTTGTGTCCAACTCCTTGAGACCCCATGGACTGCAGCACGCCAGGCTTCCCTGTCCAACACCAACTTCTGGAGTTTACACAGACTCCTGTCCATTGAGTTGGTGATGCCATCCAACCATCTCATCCACTGTCATCCCTTTCTCCTCTTGCCTTCAATCTTTCCCAGCATCGGGGTCTTTTCCAATGAGTCAGTTCTTCGCATCAGCTGGCCAAAGTACTGGAGTTTCAGCTTCAGCATCGTCCAGGCTTCCCTGTCCAACACCAACTTCTGGAGTTTACACAGACTCCTGTCCATTGAGTTGGTGATGCCATCCAACCATCTCATCCACTGTCATCCCTTTCTCCTCTTGCCTTCAATCTTTCCCAGCATCGGGGTCTTTTCCAATGAGTCAGTTCTTCGCATCAGCTGGCCAAAGTACTGGAGTTTCAGCTTCAGCATCGGTCCTTTCAATGAATATTCAAGACTGATTTCCTTTAGGATGGACTGGTTGGATCTCCTTGCAGTCCAAGGGACTCTCAAGAGAATGAACTTATGGTTGACAAGGGAGACGGGATAGTTAAGGAGTTTGGGATGGACATGTACACACTGCTATTTTTTAAATGGATAACAAACAAGGACCTACTGTATAGCACAGGGAATCTTGTCAATATTATGTGGCAGCCTGGATGGTAGGGAAGTTTGGGGGGAGAATGGGTAGATGTGTATGTGTGCCTGAGTCCCTTTGCTGTTCACCTAAAACCATCACAACATTGTTAAATGACTATAACTCAATACAACCTAGACAGCATATTGAAAAGCAGAGACACTACTTTGCAAACAAAGGTCCGTCTAGTCAAGGCTATGGTTTTTCCAGTGATCATGTATGGATGTGAGAGTTGGACTGTGAAGAAACCTGAGCGCCAAAGAATTGATGCTTTTGAACTGTGGTGTTGGAGAAGACTCTTGAGAGTCCCTTGGACTGCAAGGAGATCCAACCAGTCTATTCTAAAGATCAGCCATGGGATTTCTTTGGAAGGAATGATGCTAAAGGAGATCGGTCCTGGGTGTTCTTGGAAGGAACAATGCCAAAGCTCAAACTCCAGTATTTTGGCCACCTCATGCGTAGAGCTGACTCATTGGAAAAGACTCTGATGCTGGGAGAGATTGGGGGCAGGAGGAGAAGGGGACGACAGAAGACGAGATGGCTGGATGGCATCACTGACTCGATGGATGTGAGTTTGAGTGAACTCCGGGAGATGGTGATGGACAGGGAGGCCTGGCGTCCTGTGATTCATGGGGTCGCAAAGAGTCAAACATGACTGAGTGACTGAACTGAACAGAACTCAATACAAAATAAAAAATTCAAGACAAAAAAAAAAAAAGAAGAAGAAAGAAAAGAAAGAAAGAAATGTTGTGGATCTTAAATTGTGAGTTTTTAGATGGCTCCTTACATTTTGCTCAGGAGGCAAGCATCTATCATCCTATTCCAAGCCCCATTTCAGAGGTGGCCATTTTGCTAGAAGAGGAAGGGGAGACAGAAAAGACAGCACTTGCCTTGAATATGGGTTTCTTTCTTTTCACAAATTGTACATTTTCTTGGGTGGCTTGGTGTGGGGGCTCATCAACATTAAGTAGAAAGCTAACCTACCTCCTCTCTCCTTAATACCATCACTGCAGTCCCTTCTCTTTGGTCATTACATTAAAAAGGGCAATGGAATCACTGATATTGCGAACCAAGCTGTGCCAGGGCTTTAGAAACAGTTCCTCTCTTCCAATCAATCACTACATCAAGTTGGTATTAAGATTCCCATATTTTGAATAAGAATGTTGCAGCTCGGGGTGTTAAGTCTATGATCTAAGGTCACATACTTCAAGTGCCATAATTCTGAAACTCCATGTGCTACTTTTACTACTTTTTTCAATCCTCTTTGTGTTGGCCTATTTCAAGAGGTGATGGTAGCTATCAAAATCCAATTCATTAAAATACAGGAACACAAGTCGTTAACTGTAAAGCACCATATCAACATTAACATAGTTTTCTTAATAATGTTAACAATAATAAAGATATTTTTCTGCTTTTGATCTTTAGAATAGCAGTAAAAATATATTTTGCCTTTTCTAGAGCATCATAGGAAATGAAAGGTTACAAAGATGAAAAAACCTATTCTTTCTACAATGGGAAAATATCAATGAGAGTCAATAATTACTGTCCTCATTCTCCCTGAAATGGGATGTGCTGCGCTTTGTATTATATTTTTAAATTATTCCTATTAACATAATTAAAATGCTGAAATACATGTGCTGCTGCTGCTGCTGCTGCTAAGTCACTTCAGTCGTGTCCGACTCTGTGTGACCCCATAGACGGCAGCCCACCAGGCTCCCCCATCCCTGGGATTCTCCAGGCAAGAATACTGGAGTAGGTTGCCAGTTCCTTCTCCAATGCATGAAAGAGAAAAGTGAAAGTGAAGTCGCTCAGTCTGTCCGACTGTTAGCGACCCCACCAGGCTACTCCATCCATTGGATTTTCCAGGCAAGAGTACTGGGGTGGGGTGCCATTGCCTTCCCCGGAAATACATGTGAGCAGATGTTTATTCTTTGAGGAAAGGTAACTAGAAATAGTATCTACTCTAAACTGAGTCAGGTATGATACTGTAAATAGGATGATAGATAAAAGTACATATAATTTTTGTGTAAGAATATATACCATTTTATAATTTACTACTTGATTCCCAAGTCCAAGAGAGAGTGAATATATAAATCCAACAGGATTCTAGACAATTTAACCAAAATGCATCTCATTAGATCCCATTAAGTTTACTTCCTCTCTGATAGTAGCTGATGCCATAAATGAGTAAAAATTATTTTGAATGTCAATATTTTGTCTCTCTAGATAATACATGTTATTGTTTTATAATCTTTATTTAAATTTATAACAATGTTTTAAGTTCTGATATTAGTATTGATATGTGTTAAGGATATAAGTAGCTAAAAAGTTTTTGTTTTTTTTTAAGTGAAGTATCTGGGGGCTTCCCTTGTGGTCCAGTGGTTAAGATTCCGTGCTCCTCATGGAGGGGCACCAGTTCCATCCCTGGGGGAACTAAAATCCCTCATGCTCCACAGTGTGCCCCCCTAAAAAGTGAAACATTTGTATCTTTTTCAAGCCAAGTCCATTAGTATGTGTGATCTTTGTTTATTCTGTCAGAAACATCTAGAAAGAGAGTTCAGCAAGTATTATGAAGGGGTTTTAAAAGCACATTTGTTTGTTTGTCTGTTTACTACCTATCTTAGATACATCGAAAGCACCCTTACCACACATCACATGCAAATGTGCAAACACAAAACACAGTCAAACATAGAAAATGAAATCAGAACATTTCCTAAAGCTGTGTTTTTCAATGGCTAGTCAGTAGGAAACTGTAAATTCCAAAACTCCTTTCTTTACAATTTTTCTCTAACTCTTTACTGTCAGTTATGGGGAGGGGAAAATAAGGTAAATTATATCTTCTGGCTCTGTTCACCCTTTGTAATATAAAAATTTGGCAGGTGATCCTTGTTACAGATCTTATCTGTTGGGTTTTCTGGTTTACTCTCAGATTTGCTGCAGAAATTCTTCTTATTTCCAGAAAGGCATTCTGATATTGTTGGGAGCTAGAAGCATCCCCCTCTGAGATTGTCCACTATGGGAGACTCCCAGTGAGTCTTGTCACTTCAGTAATTGCCTGCTGAGAAGAAAAGCATATACGAGCTTTCTGAATAACTCTAGAAAGTGAAGCTGCTCTACAGATATGATCACTGGATCCCAAATGAGGATGATCCCAAATGAGAAAATTCCATTGGTGGTAGAAAGAAAGAAGATTAACTTCAACATCAACCCCTGGCAGAGATTACAGATTTTAGGAGCACTGAATGCAAGCCAGATTCAAATTCTAGGCAATTATGAGTCACATTCAAATGCAGGTTCCACCTGCTGTGCTGACGTCTAATTGAGACATTGGTGCTTATTTAGTTTTCTTAGCTCACAGGAAAACATATAACTAGTGGATTTCTCTGCTGCACATATACACATACACACAGACCTTACTATCTATTGTAAACGTCTATATAATTGCTATTACTTCATATTAAAGAATTTTATTATAGGGAGAATATAAAAGTCCATTAAAGATAAAATTGACTCTTGGACTTCCCTGGCAGTCCAGTGGTTAAGACACTGCACTTTCAATGCCAGACACACAGGTTCAATCCCTGATTGAGGAACTAAGATCCTACATGTCTTGCAACACAACCAAAATAAAAACAAAACAAACAAACAAAAAAATTGATTCTTGAAATCTAAGGCCTATTTTATCTACATGTGCATCAAAATACTTCCCCAATTTCAATATGTATTCATATAGAGAATGAAGATATGGTCTTCATAGCTTGAGGATGTGTCACCAATGTTGAGTGAATTCTAATGTAAGCTATGGACTCTCGGTGATTATGATGCATCGGTGTAGGTCCATGAATTGTAACAAATGTGCCACTCTGGTGGGTGATGTTGATAATCAGGGAGGCTATTAGGACAGAGGGTATATGGGAAATTTCTACTTTCCACTCATTTTGTTGTGATTCTAAAAGATAAATTCAACTAAAACCAAAATAATATACCATAGTAATTCATTTGAAATCACTTATGGAAATTTAATAGAGTTCTAACATAGGAGATACATAATAATACAAAGTTGAGCTTTGTAGGTATTATTTACTGGATAGAGGAGAACATTTACAAGAGTGTATTATGCAGTAGAACAGCTGCTGCGATACAGGTTAATACAAAGTGCTACAGGTGCATCAAAGCAGAGAGGGAGATTAATTCCACTCCAGAGAATTAATGAAAGGTATCGCCCCAAAGATCAGATTGTTGCCTAGGTTCCAAAGGATGATCAAAAAACCTTTTCAACTTGAGAAAGTGGGAAATAGCACTCAAAGTCTAAGGAGACTGCCGTAAAATGTAAGTAGGGTGGATGAGGAGTGAAGGAAATGAGCATATAAAAACAGGGAAATGATAAAAGATAAAGAACTGTAGAGACTGGGCTAAGGAGTTGAAACTTAAGGACACTCGGGATCATGAAAGTCATATTACATGAGTCACTCTGAGAGTGGTGTGTGGAAGGTTTGGCTTAGAAAGACTATAGTCAAGGAACCCAGACAGAATTATGAAGACATGGCAAATAGTTATGGTTGAAGATGAGACAGCAATGAGAGTAACGGGAAGGAAATTCCAGAGAGATCAGTTCAGTCGCTCAGTCATATCCACCACTTTGCAACCCCAGGGACTGCAGCACGCCAGGCTTCCCTGTCCATCACCAACTCCCAGAGCTTGCTCAAACTCATGTCCATCAGGTCGGTGGTGCCATCCAGCCATCTGATCCTCTGTCATCGCCTTCTCCTCCTGCCTTCAATCTTTCCTAGCATCAGGGTCTTTTCCAAGGAGTCAGTTCTTCGCATCAGCTGGCCAAAGTATTGGAGTTTCAGCTTCAGCATCAGTCCTTCCAATGAGTATTCAGGACTGATTTCCTTTAGGATGGACTGGTTGGATCTCCTTGCAGTCCAAGGGACTCTCAAGAATCTTCTCCAACACCACAGTTCAAAAGCATCAATTCTTTGGTGCTCAGCTTTCTTTATAGTCCAACTCTCACATCCATACATGACTACTGGCAAAACCATAGCTTTTTTTCCAGAGATATTCCAGAGACAGGGTCCCACAGTAAAGTTCTATGCTCATGACATCCTCATATAATACTCTTTTTCACTAAATTATTATTTTTATATTTACTATTCAACCATAATATACATAGATGCTTTTAAGTATTGATCCTTTTCTTGCATGCCTTCCACAAATGTCAGAACATAAAGCTACCCTTATTAAAGTTTCTTTTACTTTTTAACTTTTACATTTCTTTTTATTTTTAAATTTTCAGCTCCTAGTACTAAATTCCACAAGCCAATCTTTTTGTGTTTTATTTATTTTAAAAATTCTCCAAATGACAAGTGAAGCAAGAGAAGGTATAGATTATTCTGTGGATGATCTACTTTCCAACCCCTACTTTCTAGGCTTCCTCTTCTAATTGTCTGTTTGTGCTCAGTTGCTCAGTCATGTTGGACTTTTTGTGACCCCATGGACTGTCGCTCACCAGGCTCCTCTGTTCATGGAATTTCCCAGGCAAGAGTACTAGAGTGGATTGTGATTTCCTCCTCCAGAGGGATCTTCTTGACCCAGGGATTGAATTGACATCTCCTGCATCTCTTGCATCGGCAGGAGGATTCTAATCATCTACTTTTCTGTATTTTCTCCATGGGCAAATATAGGTAGTCACACTATTCATGAGTTAATAATCACTGATAAATTACATTTTACACTGACTTTAATACTCAGTTTCTTTGGAGACACATCATCCTATATACTCTTCTTTCCCTCAGAGGGCTTTAGGGCAACCAAACACTGAAACAGAAAGCATCAACTCATGGTTCAAAGGGTAAGTTAAACCTCTCCAAGAAGGAAAGTCCTTGCAAACAGGATTGGAGATTAATGGTTAAAAGATTACATCACTGCATGTACAAAAAGAAAGGCTGAACCTTTGTATTTTTGAAGTCATTCTTAGATCACAATTAACTTCTTAACTTTACTTCACCCTCTATACCCAGTGGAACACTAGGTGGATAAAAGCCTTCTTAAGATAATTATTGTCACATAATCGTCAGTTGGAGCTTCCCAGGTGGCTCAGTGGTATAGAATCCACCTGCCAACAGAAGAGACATAGGTTTGATCCCTGGGTCAGGAAGATCCCCTGGAGATGGATATGGCAACCCACTTCAGTATTCTTGCCTGGAGAATCCCATTGACAGAGGAGCCTGGTGGGCTACAGTCCATAGGATTTCATGCATGCACGCACAATTGTTAATACATTCAGGTGGTACCTGCCACATAGGATCTATTGAAATGCATATTGTATTGGATTTCAATTAAGAGACATAGTGCAAAGTTTAAGTGCTATGTACATTTTTTCTTAAGTTTTTCCTCTCTGAGAGTTACTAGAAAAATGAGGTTTAAAAATCATTGTTATTCCAGCTTTGCATTTATTCATCCATTATATCGGAACCTGGTTGTTTGTGTCACTATATTGGTACTCTGGTTGTGTTCGTGTCAGAGCAATGACGATGTCTGACCCTGGAGTTTATTTGTGAACCCATTTGCAGTAAGTGGTGTATAAGTACAGGAGTAAATATAATAAACTCCTTGAAGAATACACATCTTCTGTGTGTGTGTGTGTGTGTGTCTCTCCATCTCTGTCTCCCTCTCTATCTCTTTACTTGCAGTTAGTAAAAACTCAGTTTAATTAAACTCTGAACACTGGGAGTATATATATGGCCGGTTTAGTTTCAAAGTAACAACTGAATTTTTGACAAACAAAGCAGAACTTAGATGCATCCGTTCACTTATTCTTTCAACAAATATTTGCAGAGTGTTTATTTTATCCCACATCATGCATCAGGCAGTGGAGATAAAACAGTAAACAAGACAGATATGGAGACTGCTCTCATGGAACTGCCAGCTTATTTTAGGGAATAGCAAGTAAATGACAAAATAACATAACTACAAAATGTGATAAATGTTACAGAAAGAAAAAACAAGATGTTAAGATACAGGATGCCTACAACAGAGAGTCAGATGAGGTTGGTGTAGATTTAATAAGCAAGCTATCTTTGAGGAAGTACAATTACACTGACATCTAAAGGATGAGAAATATCCCATCATGCAAATTAACAGTAAAGCTTTTTCCAGGAAACAGCCTGTGAAAAGTTGCTGAAGTGGGAAAGAGCCCTCCATGACTGTTTTAGGACCTCTTTTCAGATTTGCCTTCATAGACTAAAAGGTATTTTATTTTAATGTGATTGAGAATGCTGTAACCGTCTTCCTTGATAGTGTCATTTTTTCTTTTGAAGCAATCAATGAGCAACTGTGCAAAATCAAATGAATGAGTAGCTTTGAATATGCTGGATAATATTGCTTCTGATAAAAAATGAAGAGACTAGCTCTCATCTATCAGCTGGCTCTGATACAGTTTTAGAAGGAATTCTAAAATTTGCAAAGAAAATGAACAAGAGTTCATAGAATAAGCAGTAGAAAATGGCTCTTAAATATTTGAAAATATGGCCACACTCATTATTAGATTAACTCCAACTAAAGTTGTGATGTTTTGACCAATCAGATCGGCACAGACCAAACAGTTTAACGATATACTCTGTTGTTGATGGCATAAGTAAATAGGCCCTCTCATACCTTATTACAATAAGGTATGAGAATTGTGTGAGTTGGTGTAAATTGGTACGTGTGTGTGCATACATGTAGGCATGCATGTGTATAGCGTATCCCTGGAGGGATACATAAGAAACCAGCAATCCCAGTTCTCTGTGGTAAGAGTAAAAGATGATAACTAAGTAGTTGTGTGACAGAATAGAGAAACAATTTTAACTGCATATCCTTTTTTGTTTACCATTTTGAAATTTCAACTGTGTGCAACTAATTGCATAATTAGAGCTTTAAGGGCACTTTAGAGATCACTAAAGGCAATGGCACCCCACTTCAGTACTCTTGCCTGGAAAATCCCATGGGCAGAGGAGCCTGGTAGGCTGCAGTCCATGGGGTCGCTAAGAGTCAGACACGACTGAGTGACGTCACTTTCACTTTTCACTTTCATGCATTGGAGAAGGGAATGGTAACCCACTCCAGTGTTCTTGCCTGGAGAATCGCAGGGATGGGGGAGCCTGGTGGGCTGCCGTCTATGGGGTTGCACAGAGTTGGACATGACTGAAATGACTTAGCAGTAGCAGTAGAGATCACTTTGTCTTGGAAAAAACCACAGCTTACGTGGAAAGTACTATAAAGGTATTCATCCAACCATCCATCTTTATATTTGTTCAGCCCACTAGCCACCTTTCCATTCATCATTTATTCATTTCATGTTTAATTTATATAAACATTTGTGAAAATCCTAGACTCTATGTATGGTACACAGAAAGCACATGAGGGATTTAAACAATACAGTTTCCACCTTGACTAAATATGGACAATCAAATGGGAAGAAAAATACCATTCCATGATGACTGACAGAAAGGGTCTGGGAGATGGGTCATTGGGTTTATGAAAGCAGAAGGAGAGAGTAAAGAGACCTAAAAGTCTCCCCAGAAGGGTTAAAACTTGCAAAGGATACTGAGGGGTAAAGTTCAAAAGCTTGCCTATGAATTGCTTTTTAACTTTTTTTCCTATTTCATTTCCCTTTGGCCCTTTTGAGTGACAAAATTGCTTTAATGTATACTTTCAAAATAATAACAATTGTGTTCTTAAAAATGAACAAACAAGCAAATAATTCATTTCTCACATTTGCAGGTGATATACAAAGGATTTTATAACAATTTTGCTTTTGAAAATCTATTTAGGAGAGTCTTGAGAAAATAGACATATCCTTGAGCTTGAGGGAGGGCAGCAGAGGAAGAAAGCATTTCAGAGATTGCTCTAGATTTATCTCTGTCGGTAAAATAACTGTAGTATTGGCATCAAAATCTTAAACTGTATTGTTGAGTCTCCATAATGTTATCAACTGACAAGGCCATTCAAAAAAGAATTTCTCATAATTAAATTACAAAAGTAAAATAGGTTTGCTACTATATAATTTGCATATAAAACAAATAAGACTTTTCCCATTTTTCACTGTGTTTGGCAGAAATTCCACTTGCGGGAAGCATAGATTTCAATGTCTCACTTCCAGAAATCAATCGCTACATTTTTCATAACCAGTTTTACCACTGAAAACAGAACATTACCTTAATGGCTATATAAGACCTTTTCCGCAAATACAAAATACTAACACTACTAATAATTTTAAATAATTAAGCTATTAGGTATAATGACCAGATCCCATTATGGGGATGAAGCTAGGATAAAGTAAAAGCAACTGTCTATGCTTTGCTATTGATGTTAACAATAGTTGCCTTTGGTCCTTCATGGATGAGTTTATTAACAATGATTACATCATCATCATCAAAAAACAAAACCTGAGTCTTTTACTATAGTGGTGATGTACAAAGGTAGTTGGTTTTGATCACATGGATTTCTTATATTTTTTGAAAATAATTTTTCATGGATTTTGTAGGGCTTATTTAATTAAAAATAAATAAAGCTATGTCTCATAAAAGACATAAAATCTTAACTGGTAAAAGATACCCAAAGCAGAAGCACATTAAAAAGATAGATTATCACTGTTAATTATAGAAAGTGAAGCTTTCAAAAATTAGTTGTAAGTTTATGGACACATATAAACTACAAAATGTAAACATCTATCCAAGTACTCCAGTAATCGGAATTAAATATCAACTATGGAGTATGCAGACATGAGAAGATATAGGGAATGTCAAAATAAAAATACAGAAATGATTTACAAAATTGCTTGCTTTCTTTTGTTTACAGAAGACTATTGATATTGGAAAACAATAAATCCCTCTGACATCTAGATTCAAAGATTTCTCATAAACCTGTGTTTGCAAAGTGAGTCTCAGTTTTATAAACTTAAGAATTAGAATATTAAAATGTTGATACACTAGTTCTACCTGAGTGAGTTCAGTGGGTTACAGCATATTTCAAACTATAGCCAATATGGCAGGTATAATTCCTACATGAGGACACTGATTTACCTTTTTTTTTACATGATTTTCTTCCTCTGGAACAATGAAAAAATTATTTTTCAAACACAGGTGACATTCCAAACCTTGATGAATGGATATAAAATTTTTGGCAACAGAAAGCGTGTGTGAAGTTGAAGACTGGTAGGACCTGAATAAGAGCTCAAACCCATTACTACACACAATGAAGTACTGAAAGATGCAAATCAGCATTATAAATGTCATATTCCAAAAGAACGACCATTATTGTTGTAGGTATAAACTTTTAGCATAAAAACCTGTTTATAAAATGAAATATTAAGGTGGAATATTAAGTATAACCTGAACATTTCGGACAGACAAACATGGAGTAATCTGGAGGGCTAGAGAAAGTGTAAAAGGTGGCTCCAAGACTCATGGGTATGGTCATATTTAGAGCTTCTAGGAAAACAATCTTCAATGCCATAGGCCTAATTTTTTCAAATGACTAAATAGGCTTTTCAAAAATTGTACATTTTTAAAAGAAAATCTATTAATCGATTAAATTTACAACTTACTTTGGCATATTAAGCATAGGTTATGCAGTTCTAAGAATGTGCCTTGTTGGAATTGGGGTAACCACATCAGCAGATACTAATGTTATATTGGGAATACATTTAAATTTAAAAGCACAATGTTGTATTCTGGAAGACTGATGTTTTGAGTATTTTCATTCTGATAGTATTCTCCAAGGAACTCTAAGGGATAGAACCCCTGATTTAGCAAATAAAATCTGAATGCTTTGGATGCACCAGTGGGTAGAAGTGATTCACGCACTTTGAGAAGTTGTTAACTTTTGGGCTCCCTGAGTAACTGAACCGTATCTTGAATTCAGTAAATGACTGACATGAAACTGTCAGTAATCTAATGGAACTAATGAAAGACAGAGTAACTTGAAATAATAGAGTAGGCATTTCTACAAAGGCTTTAAGAAGAGCAATCAAACATTTCTGAATAGGATAATATATAAAAATATTGTATATGATAGCAACTAAAATTAATTAAATTACTGTGTGAGTAATTTCAATCACTAGAAATTGATTGGCCTAGATAGAAGCCAAAACTGCAAACCATTTTAATCGTTAAGAAATAGCCACAATGATGGAAAAGAATATTAGAGACTATATTAAGTTTGATGAAAGATCAGTGTAGTGGAAACAAAGAATAGTCTTTAGATAGCTTAGGGTGATTTGATCGCTGCTGAGCTGTTGGATCATGGCTGAGTTTCTTAAAATATGGTTTTCCTATTTTGAAAATGACTGTGATCATCATGCCAAATTCAATAGGTTATTATAAGATTTAAATATGAGATCTCAGGAGAGGTCTTGGCTTACTGTCTGACACATATTAATTGCTCAAGAAATACTATTACTGAAATGCATTTACTGACTGATTTATGCCATACCATGTATCAAATTATACAGGCCTCTATTCCTCCTACTTGTAAGGCTTGCCTCTGAGAGAAATCTGCATCTTATCTATCCTTTCTCAAACCCCTTCTTTCCAAATCAAATCATTCTACGAAATTTGTATACTATCATGTAAGAAATGAATTGCCAGTCTATGTTCAATGCAGGATGCAGGACGCTTGGGGCTGGTGTATGGGGATGATCTGGAGGGATGATGTGGGATGGGAGGTGGGAGGGGGGTTCATGTTTGGGAGTTCGTGTAAAAAAATAAAAATAAATAAATAAATAAATACCAAAAAAAAAAATAACCCTCTTTGAAAAAGAGTAGTTATCTCCATCACTTGGCAAAGAATAGTTTCTCAATAAATCTTTATTGCATATATGAAGAAAGTTATGGAGGAAATACTAATTTACTAAAGGGTGACAAGTCTTTTATCTTCCTATAAAGACACAAATAGTAGGGAAAAAAAACGTGTTGGCCAAAATAATACTTTTTTTTTTTAAGATTTCAGATATTTAGGTTGATGTCCTAATTAGGTTATAAATTCCCTGAGGCAGAAGGTTTAATCACCTAATCCTTTCAATCCTTAGCTTCTATATTAATCTTCCTAAAATTTTGCTCTTATGTACTTCTGAAACCTTCATGTCCTTAATAAGAAAGCTTGATCTGATATTCAAGGCAGTGATGGGGTTCAGGGCAGGCTGTCCCAGAATGTGCCACTTTGACATGTGGATTATTTTGAGCTGAAGACAAACAAGTCTCAACTGACTCAAGAAGAGCTTTTTACTTCCCCTTGAGCTACCTTAAAAAAATAAAAAAAGCAAACTTAGATTTGGGACCTGCACAAGGACGAGAGATGTTACCAGAGAAAACTTTTTACAATCATTGGCTTGTCCCACCTTCCTGTGAATTATCTTCCAATCCCTTTGAAGTCCGAGATCCCTGCCCCATTCTGCTTAGCTCAGCATGGTACCTGAGCCTCAATTACCTCATTGCCTGGGAGCCTCACCTTTTTGGGCTTCCACCTATATATATGAAACTAAATTTGTTTCCTTCTTCTGTTAATATATTAGCAATTTAATGAGTAACCCATCCAAAGAACCTAGAAGGATGATGTAGAGACCAGAGACATATGTTCTCCTGACCTGTTGTGAAATGTACCTTGAGTGCCCAAACATAAAACCATCTTATGTATGACAATGTGATTTATAAGACATATATATTTGTTCTCCATCTCCATTTCTGCCACAGAGGTCCTAAAACTGAAGAGAGCCGTAAAACTGCATTTGTTAGGTTAATGGAGTGATTTTGAAAAGCTCCTAGATCATCTAAGGATGGAGGCTGGTTGCGAAGTGAACCAACCCTATGATTAGAGGGTTTCAAGACATCCAGGACTTCCCTCTTGGCTCAGTTGGCAAAGAATCTGCCTGCAAAGCAGGAGATGTGGGGGTCCCTGGGTTGGAAGGATCCCCTGGAGAAGGGAAAGGCTACTCACTCCAGTATTCTGGCCTGGAGAATTCCATGGACTGCATAGTCCATGGGGTCACAAAGAGTCGGACAGGACTGAGTGACTTTCACTTGGCAAGGCCTCCAGGAAAGAGAGAAAGTTGGGAGATTAAATTCCATTACCAATGGCCAATGATTTAATCACGTCTATGTAGTGAGCCCTCCATAAAAAACCCAAAAGACAGGGTTTTAAGAGCTTCCAGTTGGTGAATACATGGAGATTTGGGTAGAACAGAATGGCTGGAGAGTATGGAAACTTCAGGCCCTTCCCAAATATCTTACCCTACTCAGCTCTTACATCTGGCTATTCTGGTGTTATGTTCCTGTGATGTGTGATCTAGTAAACAAAATGTTTCCTTGAGACCTGTAAGCTGCTCTAGCAAAGTAATTAAACCCAAATCAGGGTTCCTTGAAACCTCTGATTTATAGCCTGTTGGTCAGAAATCAATATGTCAGCAAATTTGGAAAACTCAGCAGTGGCCTCAGGACTGGAAAAGGTCAGTTTTCATTCTAATCCCAAAGAAAGGCAATGCCAAAGAATGCTCAAACTACCGCACAATTGCACTTACTCACCCATTAAAAAGAATACATTAGAATCAGTTCTAAAAAGGTGGATGAAACTGGAGCCTATTATACAGAGTGAAGTGAAATGAAGTGGCTTAGTCGTGTCCAACTCTCTGTGACCCAATGGATTGTAGCCTACCAGGCTCCTCTGTCCATGGGATTTTCCAGGCAATAGTGTTGGAGTGGATTGCCATTTCCTTCCCCAGGGGATCTTCCCGACGCAGGGATCGAACCCAGGTCTACTGCATTGTAGAGAGACACTTTGCCATCTGAGCCACCAGGGAAGTCCTATACAGAGTGAACTAAGTCAGAAAGAAAAACACCAATACAGTATAATAAGGCATATATATAGGCTGAGCACCGAAGAATTGATGCTTTTGAACTGTGGTGCTGGAGAAAACTTGAGAGTCCCTTGGACTGCAAGGAGATCCAACCAGTCCATTCTGAAGATCAACCCTGGGATTTCTTTAGAAGAAATGATGCTAAAGCTGAAACTCCAGTACTTTGGCCACCTCATGCAAAGAGTTGACTCATTGGAAAAGACTCTGATGCTGGGAGGGATTGGGGGCAGGAGGAGAAGGGGACGACTGAGGATGAGATGGCTGGATGGCATCACAGACTCGATGGATGTGAGTCTGAGTGAACTCCGGGAGATGGTGATGAACAGGGAGGCCTGGCGTGCTGCGATTCATGGGGTCGCAAACAGTCGGACATGACTGAGTGACTGAACTGAACTGAACTGAACTGAACTGATGGAATTTAGAAAGATGGTAACAATGACCCTATATGCAAGGCAGCAAAAGAGACACAGATGTAAAGAACAGACTTTTGGACTCTGTGGGAGAAGGCAAGAGTGGAATGATTTGAGAGAATAGCATTGAAACATGTATATTATCATATACAAAATAGATCATCAGTCCAGATTCAATGCATGATACAGGGTGCTCAGGGCTGGTGCACTGGGATGACACTGAGGGATGGGATGGGGAGGGAGGTGGGAAGGAGGGTCAGAATGGGGAACACATGTACACCCATGGCTGATTCATGTGAATGCATGGCAAAAACCACCACAATATTATAAAGTAATTAGCCTCAAATTAAAATTTTTTAAAAGAAAAAACTTGACCAACACTATTAACCAACTGGACCTAAAACATTAATAAAATATCCAAATGAACATCATTGGAACAGACTTTTTTTTTTTCAGTTACACATGGAATATTTATTCCCCAGGTTAGACCATATGGGAGACAATAGAAAAATGAGAACAAATTTAAAAGGACTGAAGTGGTACCAAATATGTTCTTCAACTACAACAGAATTAAATTAAAAGTTAATAATAAAACATTTATAAAGCATTCATAATTATATGGAAACTAATAACACTGTTAATAATCAATATGTCAAAAAGAAATCTGACTGGTTCCAAATCGGGAAAGGAGTACATCAAGGCTGTATATTGTCACCCTGCTTATTTAACTTATATGTAGGGTACATTATGAGAAACGCTGGGCTGGAAGAAGCACAAGCTGGATTCAAGATTTCCAGGAGAAATATCAATAACCTCAGATATGCAGATGACACCACCCTTATGGCAGAAAATGAAAAGGAACTAAAGAGCCTCTTGATGAAATTGAAAGAGGAGAGTGAAAAAGTTGGCTTAAAGCTCAACATTCAGAAAATGAAGATCATGGCATCTGGTACCATCACTTCATGGCAAATAGATGGGGAAACAGTGGAAACAGTGTCAGACTTTATTTTGGGGGGCTCCATAATCATTGCAGATGGTGATTGCAACCATGAAATTAAAAGATGCTTACTCCTTGGAAGGAAAGTTATGACCAACCTAGATAGCATATTCAAAAGCAGAGACAACTTTACCAACAAAGGTCCATCTAGTCAGGGCTATGGTTTTTCAGTGGTCATGTATGGATGTGAGAGTTGGACGATGAAGAAAGCTACTTCTATGCAGAGTACATCATGAGAAACACTGGGCTGGAAGAAGCACAAATTGGAATCAAGATTGCTGGAAAAAATATCAATAACCTCGGATATGCAGATGACACCATCCTTATGGCAGAAAGTGAAGAAGTAGAGAGCCTCTTAATGAAAGTGAAAGAGGAGAGTGAAAAAGTTGGCTTAAGGCTCAACATTCAGAAAACGAAGATCATGGCATCTGGCCCCATCACTCCATGGCGAATAGATAGGGAAACACTGGTTGACTTTATTTTGGGGGGCTCCAAAATCACTGCAGATGGTGACTGCAACCATGAAATTAAAAGATACTTACTCTTTGGAAAGAAAGTTATGATCAACCTAGACAGCATATTAGAAAGCAGAGACATTACTTTGCCAACAAAGGTCCGTCTAGTCAAAGCTATGGTTTTTCTAGTAGTCACATATGGATATGAGAGTTGGACTATACAGAAAGCTGAGCACTGAAGAATTGACGCTTTTGAACTGTGATGTTGGAGAAGACTCTTAAGATCTCCTTGGACTGCAGGGAGATCAAACCAGTCCATCCTAAAGGAGTCAGTCCTGGGTGTTCATTGGAAGGACTGATGTTGAAGCTGAAACTCCAATACTTTGGCCATCTGATGCGAAGAGCTGACTCATTTGAAAAGACCCTGATGCTGGGAAAAGATTGAGGGCAGGAGGAGAAGGGGACAACAGAGGATGAGATGGTTGGGTGGCATCACTGACTCAATGGACATGAGTTTGAGTGGACTCCAGAAGTTGGTGATGGACAGGGAGGCCTGGTGTGCTGCAGTTCATGGGGTTGCAAAGTGTTGGACATGACTGAGTGACTGAACTGAACTGAACTGGTCAGAAATCCAGGTAACAACCTGGACTTACGATTGACTTTTGAAGTGCGAGCAGAAGAGGGCAGAATTGTGGGACTGAGCCCTCAACCTGTGCAATCTGATGCAATCACCTCTCTCTGGGCAGAGAGTGTCAGAACTGAGTTGAATTGTAGGGCACCCAACTGGTGTCAGTACATTACTTATTGTTGTTGGAAACCTCATCCAAGCTGCCGACCCAGCCTGCTAGAACTGACTTTAGTTTTTACTATGCATTAAGTAATGTGCATTTTCCAAAGACAAAATAGGTCCCTCAACCCTCAAAAAAGGTTTTAGGCCAGCAAGGATAGATGAAATAACCAAATAAATTTTTATAACACTTACAAGAAATTAAACCTTAATAAGTATATATAATAATAAAATACATGTTAGATAAAATATTAGAAATGCTGGGGTTTTTTTTTCCCCTTCATACTCATGTTTCATTAAACAGTTTTATTCAGTCTCTTTGCAGGTAGCTTTGAGGTAATTGTTTTCTTTATCCTAAGAACCATTTTTGTGTGTCATCAAGCAGTGTTCTTTTTTCATTTTTTTTTAAGAACACATCATTTTCACTTATAGCTATACAATTTAAGATATACAGTACTTCTTGAATATTTGTATTATTCACCATGAAAATTTTATCTCACATGACATTCATTTTCTTGCTGGTAAGAAATGTGCTTTTTTCTGTCTCTCTACTTGTCTTTCAGGTGTATATTTAGGTATACAGTACTGCTTGGTATATGTCAGTGTATATGTATGTAAGATCTTTAAAATTCTCATTAACAATGACATGTAGGAAAATAATCTAAAAACAAATATATATATTATATGCATGTGTGTGTGTGTGTGTGTTTCTATGTATGTTTATGAAAGTGAAAGTGAAAATGAAGTTACTCAGTCATGTTTGATTCTCTGTGACCCCACGGACTGTTGCCTACCAAGCTTCTCCGTCCATGGGATTTTCCAGGCAAGAGTACTGGAGTGGGTTGCCATTTCCTTCTCCAGAGGATCTTCCAGTTCAACCCAGGGATCGAACCCAGGTCTCCCACATTGTAGGCAGATGCTTTTACTGTCTGAGCCACCTGGGAAGTCCACATATACACACCTATTCCCTGAAGGAGGACATGGCAGCCCACTCCAGTACTCTTGCCAGTATTCTTGCCATGAGATTCAGTAATCTCATGGACAGAGGAGCCTGGTGGGCTACAGTCCATGGGGTCGCAAAGAGTCGGACATGACTGAAGCAACTTAACAAGCACACACGCATACACATATACACAGTTGTACATATATATGAATCACATGGTTGTACACCAGAAACTAACACACCATTGCAAACCAGCTATACTTCAATATAAAAAATGACACCTAGCAAGTAAAATGATGGAGTCATATTGCTAGGAATAATTTCATACTTATTTGATATTTGTTTTCATTTTTTAAATCAATTTCACCTTGTGGATTTAAAACATTCAATGATGTGTCTTCTAGAGAATATTATTCAAAAGAAAGGAATTCAGAGTAGCTTTGAATATGAGAGCATTTTAATATAATTTAAGAGACTTTGAAAGAATGCACTTGTAAGGAGAAGCCCCCAACACAGGATTAATTTATGTGGGGTGGGGAGCAGCAGTTTATACTCTAGCACATAATAAAATTTACCTTTTAGTACTACAGATAAAGGGAATGAGAACAATGAATATTCATTTTTTTATCCCTTTATTCATTCTTTTGTTCACTAATTCCTGTTTAAATGTATTTCAAAACATTTACCTATAAAGTAAAGGAAGTTATGCATAGTAATGATTTCAGAGAATAGTCAAGAACATTCAGTGACTGGATTTAGGGATGGAAAAGGGCCCCCCAAAATAAATAAATAAATAAGAATAAGAAGGGAAAAAAGAGAAAATAAAAAGAAGAAGCACTCCAGGGACTTGAGATTTAGGAGCCTCTAAGCAGTGGTGCCTATAATAGAAAGGGGTAACAGTCATGAGGAGCCAGTTTATGTGGGAGTAGATAATGAGTTCTATTTGGGATATTTAATTTTGAGACTGATGGGGGGACACTTAACTGGAGATGTTCTGTAGGTGTAATGATATTAAGAAGGGGAAAAAATTCAATTAGAGCTCCACCAAATGATATCAGCTGTGTCCAAACGCTATTGATTGCCTGGGTGTATAGCTGGTGTGCAGCGTAGCGCAGCTGAATGCTACTGAGCTCTCCTTCAGCTCAACATCCTTTGATTTGATGAAGAATATGGAGGGTGACACAGCAGATAAAGCACAAGTCCAGCGGCTTTCTCTCACTGTTCCTCTAACTTCTGTTTCTCCTACCGCAAACTGATAATATCATGCCAGATTCAACCAACTCATGGGGTTACAGATGGTATCAAGGTCCATCGCATACTTGAAAGTAATTGGAAAATCACCATGTGTTCTAGAAATGCATGATTATTATGATGTCAACTATTCAGAAAAGTAGGAACTTACACTAAGTATGTAGGTTAAAAGGAGCTTTTTATTACTTTCTACAACCAGATTTTGTAGAAAATATTTCCCAGCTGCATAAGATGATGTAAATGTCTTCACCAACTCATCACTGACTGCTTTCCTAGTCCCATTTTCAGCATAGAACATTAGAGAAACATACAAGTACTCACTGTTCTTCCAAGACACAAGGAAATAGTATTCCTCTAAGCTTCTGTATTACTGGTCCTCTCTCCCGGAATGCAACCCTTACTCCTCCATAGTCCCAAATTTTCCATCCTGCAAATCTTTACATTCTTTGAGATGCATTTCAAATTTACCCCTTCCCTTAAACAAAATCATTCACTTCCTTTTGTAGTTTTATACCATTTAAGAAAAATCTTTACTAGTGAATAAGCAGCCTGCTATATTATACTAATTACTACATATTGTACTAGACTGTGAACTCATGAAGGGCTTTATTTTTTTCTCCATTTTTCTGTCCTCTACAAAAGAACCTGCCTGCCAATGCAGGAGACGTAAGAGATGCAGGTTTGATCCCTGGTTCAAGAGGATCCCTTGGAGAATGGCATGACAACCCACTCCAGTATTCTTGCCTGGAGAATGCCATGGACAGATGAGCCTTGTGGGCTAAAATCCATAGGGTCACACAGAGTTGGACACAACTGAATCAACTTAGCACACATGCGTGCATACACAAGTATCCAATCCTACACATATAATACATGATTAGTATAAGTGTATTCAGTGAACTGTGAAAACCTGAGTTTCAAAGGGAACTGCATTGTTAGTCAGTTTTACTAATTATCTGAAATGGAATCCTAATAAGGGAAAAATCTAAAATTGCCACAGCCAGTTGAATGGACTGACTTCAGAATGTCACCCTGAAATATGCCTCTTTGGCACAAGGGTTATTTTGAACTGATTACTTTTAAGAAACAACAGCCACACAAAGAGCTTGGAAAACTGAATAGAAGTTACAGTTTTAAAATAAGAGACATCTGCAAGAAGAGGGGGATGATCAAATCCCCAGAAAGTCTTAGTAATGGTGACAGCAAGGACTTAAATCTACATAACAATCATACCCTTGTTTACTGTGTTTTTCTTAATAACCTTCTATAACTGGCTCTCCATTGCCTCATGCCCTGAATACAAAATCTTTTCTTTTTACTTAGGTATTTAAGATGGAACCTTGGGCCATTTCAGGGAGTTCTTAAATTTTCCTGGGTCTCTCCCCGTGTACAGGAAGTATATATATTATTAAGCTTCCCTGGTGACTCAGTTGGTAAGGAATCCACCTGCAATGCAGGAGACCTGGGTTTGATCCCTGGGTCAGGAAGAACCACTCCAGTATTCTTGCCTGGGGAATCCCATGGATAGAAGAGCCTGGTAGTCTATACTGTCCATGGGGTCTCAAAGAGTTGGACATGACTGAGCGACTAAAGACACACACACAGACCCATGTGTTACTAAACCCATTCCCCCGCCCCCCGTTAAACTGTTTTTATTATAGGGGTGTCTCAGCCAAGAATGTAGAAGGAAAAATTCTTCCCCTATAGTCATATGACCCAACAGAGAAACTGTGTTCTCTGGTTGCTATGAAGGGAATGCATGCTTATATTTGATTAGTAAATTATGTTTTATTATAGTGCATTGTATAGGTAAAGTATGCTTAGATCACATGTAGGCTATATAGATAATGTATATTTATTGAAAATAAAATGAAACAGATAGTAACTATACTATTCTGATCTGCTGAATCTTTTGCTCAAGTTTAGGCTGAGGTATAAATCAATAGACTAACAGTACCTTTACTGTTTGGGCTTCCCAGGTGGCACTAGTGGTAAAGAACCTGCCTGCCAATTCATGGGTTTGATTGGGTTCGACATGAGTTCGATTCCTGAGTCAGGAAGGTCCCTTGGAGAAGTGCATGGCAACCCACTCCAGTATTCTTGCTTGGAGAATCCTATGGACAGAGGAACCTGGAGGGCTACAGTCCATGGGGTCACAAAGAGTTAGATATGACTGAAGAGACAGACGCGAGTCTGAGTGGACTCCGGGAGTTGGTGATGGACAGGGAGGCCTGGCGTACTGCGATTCATGGGGTCACAAAGAGTCGGACACGACTGAGCGACTGAACTGAACTGAACTGAAGAGACAGAACATGCATACACAGGTTTACTGTTTAGGTCATTGAGAGAATTGAACAAAAGTGCAAGTGTGTGAGTATGTGTGTGTATGTATATACAAATAGTCATACACATACTCACATGTTAACATAAAAATGGATTTAAAGTTAATTGTACAAAGGGGCATATTACCAAATGATAATGAATGTATAGAAAATGTACATAAGTGCAAACCAAATACCGGCTAACTGATTGTAACACAGAACAATTAGCCAACTGAGAATTTATTCTTGTTTATATAGGTATTTTGAGTTTATTTCTATCAACTGATATTACATCATAAAGCTTTACTTCATATTCAGGTTTGAAAGTTAAATACCTATAATATTCAGGAAGATAAAGTATATAAGGGAAATGGATCCAATGGTAGTTGTGATAAATTAGACTGTGTTCACTCATTTAAAAGGCTTGGCTTATGTCGCTCAGTTGTGTCTGACTCTTTGCGACCCCATGGACTGTAGCCCACCAGGCTCCTCCATCCATGGAATTTTCTAGGCAAGAGTACTGGAGTGGGTTGCCATTTTCTTCTTCAGGGGATCTTCCTGACCCGGGGATCAAACCCGAGTCTTCCCGCATTGTGGACAGATGCTTTACCATCTGAGCCACCAGGGAATCCCTATCTAAAAAGAAGAAGCCTCAATTAAGGACCAGTCAAATGTTACCAAGCTAAAATGAACACCTAGAGTTTCTAGACCTTCCAGTTTTTCAGAAAAAAAAAAAATTTTGCCCTTCTCCAGCAGATCTTTCTGACCCAGGAATTGAACCTGGGTCTCCTGCATTGCAGGTTGATTCTTTACCAACTGAGCTATCAGGGAAGCCCTTGATTCTCTTAAATATATTTCAATTTGTAAATGTTCTTCATTTATTTGTATTGCTGGATTTAATTAGCAAGCCATGATTGATACAGTGTGTTTTATCTTAATTATTACTGACATATATTTTACACACACACATTATGCTAAGGACCAATTATCTGCTAATATAAGTAAAAATAATAAGCAAATTTCTGTGCATGCATGTAAATTGACATAATAACAATCAGTTTACTATATCAAGGCTATTTTCTACCTTGCCTAATAGATCAAAGTTTCCTTGTTAATACAGCTACAATATAATGTTTGAATGGCATTATACTGGAATAAGAAATTTGATTTGACAAGTTGTGATTAAAAACAAAATTCATGCCTAGTACGCAGTGATTTATTTAACACCGATGCTGTTCTTCTGCAAAAGTGTATGTGTTTAGGATATTTGAACACTTGTACAATAAATAAGTATGTGGTAGAAAAGTCGAGATGATGTGTGTCACGCTGTATAGTTTCCTGACCTTTTCTAATAGAGTGAGTTGATTTCCATTTTAGGGACAGTGCCAAGCTTACATACAATTCATCAGTATACTTCCAGTCTATGAGGTTAAAAATGCAGTAGGAAGAAGAGCAACCCTGTCTCTATCAGGCCTCCAAGGCATTTGGAATATAGGTACAAATATTAGGGACAATATTTGAATATATCTCATGGGGCACAGAGAGAAGAGTTGTGGGTATACTGTGAAAGAAACACAAATATACATTGGTATTCCTAGGAGAGAAGGGCAATGAGGTCTGGGGAATGATCCACACTACAGTGTAATTTGAATGATGGAAGTCAAAGGCCAAGAACACTCTAGGCTATTGGATCTGTTGGTCAGAAGATGTCTCTGGCTCCCAGTTTCAGGAAAAGCTGAAAGAAATCAGTGATTCCAGAGAGAATGCAAATTTACATGCAAATATTCTCGGCAAAGTGATCTCCACCAGCTGGAGCGGAGGATTCACACCCTCTGTTCTTCCATCTAGAGAATCAGGCTGATTCCAGGGATAAAGAACAGCTATAATCCCTTCTGATGCAGTCTCCTGAGTACTGTATAACCATCTCCAGGGTACAGAAAACTCACTTTTTTCTAACTTAGATAGCTAAAATCCCTTTGAGAGGCAATACCTATGCCTCCCATTTCATGAGAGATAACATATTGAAAAATGAAAATGCGTTTTAACAACAACAATGAAAAGACTGTCCATAGATCTTTTCCAATTCTGATACAAATGTATATTTAAAAAACAAATGAAAACATAAAGGCACTGAAAAATTAAACGCTGTAAAAGAGATACTGCCCTGAGGCAAGGGAGCCAGAACTACAGACTGGGAACATTATGAAAAGCTTTATTGAATTTACATTTTGGCTCAGAGTCTGTCCACTAAAGGGAGCAAACAGGCCAAGTCACAGAGGTACCTAAGACTTACACCTACCACTGGTTGAGGTTGGTAAAGAGCTGTGAGAACATGGTGCTTCATTTATTTTGGGCATAATAAACAACTCAAGGATTTAAATGAACTGGAGGAAATTCAATGCAACAGCTCAAATGAATGACTAAGGAGCTCAAAGATCTTAATCTGGGGAAAGCTGAAAGAACAAAATATGTGCAGTTTAGCTCTGTGCTAATGAAAGGAAAGAGATAACACTAAAAATAACTGAATGGTGCAAGCTTCAAGGCAGCAAAGAGCTCTGGCGCAAATGGATCTATCCAGAAAAAATGAGACTTAATTACACAAAGGAAAACTGTTGACTGTGAGGAAAAGTGTCCTGAGATTAAATGACTGCTATTGAATGGGAAACCATCAGAGAGGCAGTGATGAGAGTGTTAGCTTGACGCCTGAAGCCTCGAAAATGAGACACGTTGCCGGAAAACCCATTACAGGATAAATACCCCCTTGGTCCTAAGGAGATTGAGACACGTCAATTTAGGGAGGAGAACTGCAGAGCGGACACACCACCAGAACACAGGGTAATGAGTCAGGATTCTGGGCTCTGTCCCAGCAGCATGGAGTGTAGTCTTGCTCAACCTGCTTGACTGCTCTGTTACTCAGCTTCCTTCCTAATGTTTCTACTTCAGTGGAAGGTTGTGACCAATTCTGTTGCTATCTAAAGGGATTCCCAGGTGGCAAGTTGGTAAAGAATCTGCCTGCTAAAACAGGAGACAAGAGATGTAGGTTTGATCCCGGAGTCTGGAAGATCCCCTGGAGGAGGAAATGTCAACCCACTCTAGTATTCTTGCCTGGACAATCCCATGGACATAGGAGCCTGGTAGGCCACAATCCTTGGGGTTGCAAAGAGTCAGACATGGCTGAGCACACACACACAAAGCCTGTGATAAATAAGGAAACAGACTTCCCCTCAACGAGCGTGATCTGATGCCTACAGAGTTAAGGATATTACAAAGTATAACAGTGACTCATTGGACATCAAAACATTGGGTTGAGAATTTTAACCAAACGAAGGTGAAGTATTTACAAGTGCATTATAAATATGATTTTGATAGATGCATCTTTTAGAAACAAAGCAGTAAACACTGGGTTTCAAGATACAGTCAAGATGTCAAAGAAAGCCTCAGATCCTGTGCCTGTCTCTATGTTTTTCAAATTTTCATTCTCTTCCTTCCTGTAAAATATTTGATGCAAAAAGTATACATTGAGACAATGTATGCTGCTGCTATGTCGCTTCAGTTGTGTCCGACTCTGTGCAACCTCAGAGATGGCAGCCCACCAGGCTCCCCTGTCCCTGGGATTCTCCAGCCAAGAACACTGGAGTGGGTTGCCATTTTCTTCTCCAACGTATGAAAGTGAAAAGTGAAAGTGAAGTCGCTCAGTCGTGTCCAACTCTTAGAGACATTGTATAGCTATGCAAAATAAAATTCATATTTTATAGCAAGATGAGAAAAAATTAAACACAAAAAATTTGCCTCTCTTCCTGCACTGTGCACTGTGTATCTGCATTATGCGTCCACCAAACCTCCCCCATTGGCAGGAATACCTGCTCAACCATTTAGAGCAGCATTCTCCCAACATCAACAAGACAATCCTTAAAAGATAACATTCCTTCTTGACCTTGGAAGGGATCACATGACTGACCATGACCATACTTAATTTGGATTATATACGACTGTCAATTTCATGTACAGCCCTCTGTCAAAAAGCTTATATAATGGTGCCTTGACTTCTAGCAGGTGGACAGTTCTCAGTGCTTTCTGAGATGCTCTTCCCAGATCATAATCCTCAAATTTGACTCAAATAAATTTTTTCATTTCTTTCTTAGATCAGCTGATTAATTTTTCACCCTAAATTACAAAGCATAATAATAATAAACACATGTTCATCCCAAGAACTGAAATATCAACTATAACTCACACCTGAACCTAAAACCATGCACCTCCACTAGCCCTTGCCTATGTTATACCTTTTCCTGTCCAGGGTTAACTACTTTTATTTTCTCCTTGTTTGTTTTTATTGGTTTTTGAGATTTATTGCATATATATGTGAAGGGGAACAAAGTATGCCACCCCCAAAATATGCTCCTTGGACATAAAGATTACTTCCAGCTGATTATTTTTGAGAGGCTACAGATATAGGAGACTCTGTGAAACAGAGAAGACAAGAGTCACCCTTTCGGAAGGGACATTTACATATATGAGAGAAATCTCCACTTGTAAGGCTATTTCCCTTTCTGTACCAAGAAAAGAATGACTAAATCTCTAGATACTCTTATCAAAGCAGAACAGGGACTTAAATCTGCAGAACAGCCTTATCTTTGTTCTCTGTGTTTTTCCTGATAACTGGTTGCCCTTCCTCAACCCCTTTTGTCTTTGAGTGAAGATGGTATTTAAGGTGGGGAGTTGGACCACTTCAGGGAGTTACTCAATGTTTTCCTGGGTCTTTCCCATGTATTCCAGAGGTATCCTTGTTATCTATTATCCTGGTTATTCCTTCTGGTTTTTATTCCTGTTACTCTGTCTCCTTTATCTCAGCCAAAAACCTAGGAGGGTAAAAAGACAATAATTTTTTCCTCCCCTACACATGCATGCCTATGAAACCAAGCAGGACCCTGTGGGACCTTTCCAAGGACAAATCCTCCTTATGTCCCCATTTCTTATTTGTAGGAAATAGCCTTCGTTCAGCCTCCTTGAACTTCCCTGAGTGCCAAAGGGCAGATTCAAACAGTTGCTTATCAGGGAATGGAAGGAAGCAGAGATAAAGGAAGATCAATCAAGAAATTAAAGAGATTGAAGCAGGATCTGGTTCCTTCTCAGGGAAATGACATAACAATATCTTTGAGTTCTAAGGCCCTCACCAAGGTGAGGATGGTAACTAAGTTCAGTTCAGTTCAGTCGCTCAGTCGTGTCTGACTCTTTGCAATCCCATGAACTGCAGCACGCCAGGCCTTCCTGTCCATCACCAACTCCCAGAGTTCACTCAAACTCATGTCCATCGAGTCGGTGATGCCATCCAGGCAACTGATCCTTGTTGTCCCCTTCTCCTCCTGCCCCCAGTCTCTCCCAGCATCAGGGTCTTTTCCAATGAGTCAGCTATTCACATGAGGTGGCCAAAGTATTGGAGTTTCAGCCTCAGCATCAATCCTTTCAATGACACCCAGGACTGGTCTCCTTTAGGATGGACTGGTTGGATCTCCTTGCAGTCCAAGGGACTCTCAAGAGTCTTCTCCAACATCACAGTTCAAAAACATCAATTATTTGGTGCTCAGCTTTCTTCACAGTCCAACTCTCACATCCATACATGACCACTGGAAAAACCATAGCCTTGACTAGATGGACCTTTGTTGGCAAAGTAATGTCTCTGTTTTTTAATATGCTGTCTAGGTTGGTCATAACTTTCCTTCCAAGGAGTAAGCGTCTTTTAATTTCATGGCTGCAATCACCATCTTCAGTGACTTTGGAGCCCCCAAAAATAAAGTCTGACACTGTTTCCACTGTTTCCCCATCTATTTCCCATGAAGTGATGGGACCNAATGTCTCTGTTTTTTAATATGCTGTCTAGGTTGGTCATAACTTTCCTTCTAAGTAGTAAGCGTCTTTTAATTTCATGGCTGCAGTCACCATCTGCAGTGATTTTGGATCCCAGAAAAATAAAGTCAGCCACTGTTTCCACTGTTTCTCCATCTATTTTCTATGAAGTGATGGGATCAGATGCCATGATCTTCATTTTCTGAATGTTGAGCTTTAAGTCAGCTTTTTCGCTCTCCTCTTTCACTTTCATCAAGAGGCTCTTTAGTTCTTCTTCACTTTCTGCCATAAGGGTGGTGTCATCTTCATATCTGAGGTTATTGATATTTCTCCCAGCAATCTTGATTCCAGTTTGTGCTTCCTCCAGCCCAGCGTTTCTCATTATGTACTCTGCATATAAGTAAAGAGTTATAAGCACTTATATATGTACTTATATATAAGTACAGAGTTATAAGTTAAATAAGCAGGGTGACAATACACAGCCTTGACGTACTCCTTTTCCTATTTGGAACCAATCTGTTGTTCCATGTCCAGTTCTAGCTGTTGCTTCCTGACCTGCATACAGGTTACTCAAGAAGCAGGACAGATTGTATGGTATTCCCATCTCCTTCAGAATTGAGCAAGTTCAGCCTGCACTAATTAACCAAACTTGTTTCATAATAATCATTATCCTGAATCCCTTATGTCATTGAAGCAATCTCCTGAATGAAGTCTACACATGTCACATTCATAGCAGTCTACGCCAGGCCAGTTGTAAGTTACCTGACTGAGATGCTCTCTTACCTCTCCATCCAAACAAGTCCCTTCTTAATGTGCTCTATCTATTAGATGCTGTACTTTAAATGAGAGTACATGTCACAGTAAGGACTCAACGAATATTAGTTTTCTTTCTTCCTTCTTTTTTTTCCTTTTGTTTCAATTCCATTTTCTTTCTCATTTTATAAGCCTTTGTGAAGTATAATCTCATTTTAATGACTCCCCAGTTACTAAACAAACATTTGTTGAACTAGTGAACATTTTAAAATTTCTATTTTCTCCAATTCATTTTGCATTTGTTAACTGAGCAAACAATTAGCATTGCATTTTTACAAATCTAATTTCTATGGCTTTATCTAATTTCTATGGTCCTCTAGTTAGGACCTTAAATTTTAGTAAGATGTTTTATTTTTATTTTGTATATTGTGTGAAAATTAACATAGTTGTGGATTGTAATTAACTATAAAAGAGGATGCTGGAAAAGAAACAGAAAACCTTAGCTCTAGTTTTAATTTCATCATTTATGAGCTCTATAATCTTGGGCAAATTAGTTATGCTCTATAAAACTGTATTTTCTTACCCCCAAAATGGGAGTATAGAGACCCACCCTACCTACATCACATGTTTACTTTATAGTTCAGATAAGGTGATGCATAAGGCAGTGTTATTAACAGAGAAGACCTGTTGACAAAGTGCTATGATGTTAATAAAATATTTAAAAAACAGACTAGAGTAGGACAGAAGCAGGACATAGGTATACAGATAATGTCACATTGTCACAGCAGCCCTCAAAAAGGAATCACGGTTGTATTAATGTGCTGAAGGACACGGCAGGTTGGAGGGCGGAGAAAAACAGCATTTTGTTTGTTCCCCAGGTAGAGGAGGCGAATGAGTAAATTAGTTTGCATATAATCCTGAGACTGTAAGAAATTGTCTAGGTGCCAATTTCACTTAAAATAGAGAGAGGGAACTGAGATGTAACCCCAGTGGAAAATGTTATTCTGATGATTTTGTGAATGTTCTGAGTTAGCCAGCAGATATGATTACTTTTTACTGAGGGAAAGCCGAATGAGCTTTCCCTCATTCAGGAATGAGGAAAAGTAAAGGTTCAAGAAGGAATGTTCAAAATGTAAAACAGAAATATATGAAATGCTTTCTACAATAATTTATATTTTGTGAATAACTGCTATCTTCTTTATGTTCTGAGAAAATTATATTGCTCCTTTTTTTCTCTTCTATCAAAGAAAATAAGTCGTGTCTCTTCAGAGTGGTGCCTTGTAAACCTGTGCTACCAAGAAAGACGATCCTTTGGGAAACATAGAAATCCTCTGTGATTTGCTTATCTTCCTTCCTGGGAAGTAGAAGTGACTAGTCTTAAAACTACTGAGCTAGAATCAGCCATTTCACACGGGTGCTATACTCTGAGATGAAACAGGCCTGCAGTCCAGGGAATGGAGTGAATATTTCTTGCAGGCCCATTATTAGAGCATCAGAGCCTTTTCCAAAGAAAAAGCTTTTCATAGTCCATCATTTTTAGTATTATTTTTTAAACGTTTCTGCTGTCAAGCGTGTTGCTAGTTACTGTTTCTGTGCCCCTTGCCTCGTGTTCCAGGCCAAGGCTGACCCTGTACCTGATTTACCAGTAAATGACTGGCAAGGACCCTTCTGCTTTGGAAACTTTTTGTTTTAACTTTAGCTACTATTTTGTACATATCACTTATACAGCCTCTGTCAGGTGACACTATATTTTTTATTTACTGTTCTGCTATAGTAGCTATAATATATAAGAGTTAAGCGCCTATCTAGACATGGCAATGTCTAGCATGCGTGGATGTCTCTTTTCTTCTGAATGTTTCTTTGAAATCATACTGATAAACCTTGACCTGCTAAATTTGGTCCTTTTTCACTCTGATAGATCTCATTCACTGCCTTTTCATATTGCTATGCCAACTGCACATTCTCGACTCAGTGGAAATACTCTTTAGGATGCCCCTGAGGTGTTGGCACTGTAGGTATAAATCTGTGCTTTGTCTCCTCCCCATTGCTGTCTTCCTCCTGCTGCAACCCACTTTCCAAATGAGCTTGTTTAGAGAACTGGAACATTTGCAGAGCTTTGCGCTGGGCATGACTAGAGGAAGAGCAGGTGATATGCAAGGTTATGTGGCAAGGGCAATGCAAAGTCATATCAAAAAACTAATGGAACAATTTGTGGGAATAAAGGAACTGATCCTAGAAAGTGATGTCAAAATACCTATGATACCCTTGATCAAAAACACCAGATAATAGCTGCTTTATTATGATGGTGTCTTCTGTGTGCTAAGTCACTTCAGTCACGTCTGACTCTTTGTGACCCTATGGACTGTAACCTTTCAGGCTCCCCTGTCCATGGGATTCTCCAGGCAAGAATACTGGAGTGCGTTGCCATACCCCCCTCTAAGGGATCCTCCTGACCCAGGGATCAAAATCATGTCTCATATATCTCCTGCATTGGCAGGCAGGTTCTTTACCACTAATACCCCCTGGGAAGCCCTTTATTATGACCGCCATATGTCATTTACCTTCCATTTAACAAGTATTATATTTGTTTCTTACGTAGTTTTTCAATGTTAACAACACTGTAGGTAGGCATTATTGCCTTAGTTGTATAAATGGATAAACTGAGGCTCAGTCCTGTTAACTCACCAGAAATGATATTATAAATATGTGAGACAGAGTCTTGGATTTATCCCAGAGTTCTCTGACTCCAAAAAAATTGCTGCTCTCTTTTTCTAAACAGAAATGAATATGTCCCAAGGCAAAGTAAATAAGTTACATATGTATGTATGTATATTCATATATGGACTTCCTCTGGTGCCTCAGATGATAAAGAATGCCTGCACTGCAAGAGACTAAGGTTTGATTCCTGGATTGGGAAGATCCGCTGGAGAAGAAAATGGCTGCCCACTCCAGTATTCTTGCCTGGAGAATTCCATGGATAGAGGAGCCTGGTAGGCTATATATTTAGAGAGAGAGAGCATAAGAGAAATAGGGAATGTGTATGTATGTGTGTGAAAAAGGTGAAAGTGAAGTTGTTCAGTCATGTCCAACTCTTTGCAACCTCATGGACTATAGCCTACCAAGCTCCTCTATCCATGGAATTTTCCAGGCAATAGTACTGGAGTGGATTGCCATTTCCTTCTCCAGCTGATCTTCCCTACCCAGGGATCAAACCCAGGTAGGTCTCCCGCATTGTAGACAGACACTTTACCATCTGAGCCACCAGGGAAGTCCAAGTATGTATGTGGGTACTTTGTCATAAATGAAGATGAGATTGTCACATTGGTTAGTAGGGACAGCAAAATATAGATGGAATGAGAGATTATGGATTACTTCTTTTATATATGTGTTAACTTCCATGCATATTATATTTATCCCAAATGTTAGCATTAATATGTATCAATAATTAAGTAATATGTCCTCACAATGTATTTCAGTGTTTCAGAAACCATGTTAGATGCAAGAGTGGAGCCAGAAGGCTCTCCCAATAGTGACTTTTATGCTTGGAATTGAGCTCCTACATGTAAAGCCTTCTAATAAATGACAATCAGCTCAATATAATGCTGACATTTCTATGGAAACACTTTACAAACATGCTGCTGATACATTGGAAAAATATGGTTGAAGAAACTTTTGTTAACTTTAACTTTACAGTAGAAAAGTTGTGTCATATAGCATTTGAACTGTGTACCACTTTCAAGTTGTGGCAGGAGGAAGTGACTCTTGGCCTTGGAAAGTGAAACCCTGAGTTTTCTGCCTTGACTTGTAACAAGCAGACTCAGTTATTAGCACCACAGTGATTTCATTGGCAAAACAGCATAGTACTTCTCTCTCAGTATGACTGTGAAGATTAAATGAAATAATGTTTGTATTGCACTCTGATATTTCTATACTATTAGGATCATTATGTCATTTAACATATAAAATAAAACAACATTGCATTGTAATTTCCCCATTGGTTCTATTCCGTACACAGTTTTAAATTATATCTCCTTATTGTGAATTATAATGTAAAAAATTGAGTAATTACAAATATAAATATGAGTAACACATTTTTCAAAGAAATACTGGAAACATAGTTTAAATTTCTGTGAAAGCTCACTGATACTTTAATTATAAGGAAATGTTTAACCAGCATCATTATTTGGCCTTTGCATGTATTAAACAACCAAAAACTGAAGTAGAAAATTCGATTTCACAAAAAAAAATACGCTTTATAGGAAATTCAGTTTTGATTGGTTTAAATGGATTCAGATTGGCATACTAGGTGTTAACTGTGATTCCAGGTTAAGGATAGTTTCAGTGCAGGTGCCAAAATGGGAACAGATTTGTTATTTGTAACGAACAAGATTCTGAAAGTGACTTTTGAAAAATCAAATAAAATTATGCCAAAAACACCGGTAGAGCTGGCTAAGTAATTATTGGTACTGAAATATTGGTTAATAGAGACCAAAATCTTATTTATATTAGTCTAGGACACATTTATATTTAGGATAAATGGGAAGAATATTCTCAAAGATAAACTGTGTGAGGGGAATTTATGAGAGGACAATTTTTCATTGAATACTAACAAAGGATTAAAAATTGGCTTAATAACTAAACCCTCTAATATTAAATATGCATTATTTTATCTGTAAAGAAAATAATAAAAACAAATTTCTTGTTCTTTAATTTGGATGTAAAATAATCTTTATTTTCTACCACCACTACCTTATGCTATGATTTACTGTTTTTATTTGTAAACTCCAACAATCAATATCAACCACATTTGGATATTATAAACAGCTGCAAAATAACAACTATATCATGTTGAAAATCATTTCAGGGATTTAATCCTTCAAAATAATCTTGGTGAGGATACATTGCATTAACTGTATAAAACACTGCCTCAAGTACCACCTCACTAATTCAAATAAAGTCTACGTAGTTTTTAAATCACAGATACTTTTTTTAAATTAACACAAACATTTTGGAAAAAAATTTCAGTTCATACTCATTTGCTCTTTGAATTTTTCTTATAAAAAGATAAGCAGTATCAGCCATATATCATTGCATTTAAGCAATAGCTTCCTACCATGGGACTCAAACTGAACATTCATCTGAGCCTTATTCAGAGGAATCAACCTTTCAAATAAAATAATACTAAGATGATCTGAAGACGTCATTTTTGTGCTACCGCCATATTTGTCTCTTTGAAGTCTCAAATGTATTCACATGACACCCACTGGTAAAATTGTTCAGTGGCACCTTGTAACAAACAGAATTAGGCCCCATTTCAGATAATGCTTGATTTCTGTCCCAGTGGTTCTTAAACTTTAGTGCAGGTCAAAATCCCAGGAGACTTGTTCAATCACAAATTGCTAATACCTACTCTGTGGGAGTGAGATGTCGCCTCAGAATATGTGTTTCTAACAGCTTCTCAGGATGCTGATTGTGCAGGTCAGGGACCATGCTTTAAGAAGTGTTCTAGCTGCCTGTAGTTACTTGCAAGAGGCTTAGTATTTCTTGTCTCTCCAATCATGGCTTATGCCTCTGTGCCTGGAACAAATACCATTTTGTTTTCTACATGCTTAATTCTGAATTGTCATTCAAAATAGAAACCAGGGAAATCTTTGTTTGCTTGTTCATTTTTTACTTTTTAAGCCTTCAGTCTGAGATAGAGGACTTTCTTTTGCATTTTCATGGAATCCTATGAGTGTCTCTATTAATTCATGTGGCACAATGTACTGAAATCACATTTTTGATTACTTTTCCATCAGATTGTGAGTTTATCAAAGACAGGGACCTTGAAGAGTTAATACTTGCATCTCCAAAGCTCCCATCTTGTGGGGCACCCTCCAAACATCCAGTGATTTGTGATGTTCTTTTTATGTTTCTGTATGCTAACTTTGAAAATGACCAACAACTATACAGATAATAATAAAGGATTGAAAGTAAAGAATATCCCAGGAATAATCAATAGAAAGAGGATGGTAGAGATGGCATGTCAAGTGCAAGCTCAATTCTTCCAACAGGTGCCACCTAGGGGAAGGTTAGTTTAAAAGAAAGTTAATGATTCAGTGAAATTAGCTGAAAAGGATTGTTTTGTCTAGGACTTAATTCGTAGGTATGATTGTCAAGGTCATGTTCTGAAATAAATCTTATTTTTGAGTGTAAACTTCTGCAGAGTATAATAAATTCAAAAGATCTTTAATGTAAAATAATGCTTTATTCTTTATTTAATTCAAAGTTTTCATACCATTGTATGCAACAACATACTATTTGCATGTTGTTTAATAGCTCTAAATTGTACTTGAAACAGATGAAAGATTCTTTTTTCCTAGGTTGATAATACTTGTCCCATACCTGGGTTAATGTGAAGTGTTCCCAGACTTCAGAAATGCTCAAGTTATCCTGATTTCGTTGCTGGAATAATGGAAAGATCACAGTCCTACATTATTTATATTTTAAACTGAAGTTTTATCCTTATGCATTGGAGTGGGAGGAAGAAGGTTGCAGACAACACTAAGGGCAATTCTGCAAAACACATACTTCTGTAAGAAAAATATATCATGGAAGGCCACAGAGACAAGAAGAAGGGTCAGGAAAATAAAAATCTAGGGACTTATGAAGGTTGGTCATGTTCAGTTTATGAAACATAGGTAGTAACAGCTGAATAAATAGAAGGTAGGAAAACCATATTTCAATTAAGTATCCTTGAAGCTTCAGACTCAAAAATGCCATCTGATCTCTCTAGGGAATTTGCCAGGCTGCACTTTTATCGGAGATAATTAGGGTTTACAAGAAAGCAATGTGATGATCAATAAGACTTTATGGGTCATACTTACTCTTTAATGATATCTTGTGAAACCCTAGGGCAAAATATTGGTCCTTAGTGCTGATGGGGTTCATGAGCCTTTAAGCATCTCACCACCACCTTCTCTGCATTTACCTCTAGTGACTGTCTTCAGGCTATGGTGTATGCATGATCCATTTCACCCAGAACATCTGGTGCTCACAGAGAATCAGGGCAGTAGTCAGAGGGACAGCAGAAAGTGGCTGTGAAAAATCAATGAACACTGTATACTCTGTTCTTTCTATCAGAGAATTATCCACTCCAGTGCTCTTGCCTGGAAAATCCCATGGATGGAGAAGCCTGATAGGTCATAGTCCATGGTGTCGCAAAGAGTTGGACACAACTGAGCAACTTCACTTTCTATGGATCTTGAGGCCAAAGGTACCAGTGCAACATGGATAAGGACTTGTTATTAGTTGGGCCTCATCTACAGTCATAAATTCTGAAGAAAAGGGTTGTTGCTTCCAAATGTCTTTTTCATACTGAGAAAATAAGTGGCAAGGGAGTGTATGTGTGTGTGTGTATGTGTGTGTGTGTGTGTGTNTTAAATTATTTTAACTGAAAAAGGATATTATGATTGAACATGTCAGAATAGATGGGAATACTTTAAACTTGTCATATTGAAAGATGATTTTAGTCATGTAAATAATTACATATAAATACTTATTTATATATCTGGCTTCTCTGGTGGCTCAGTGGTAAAGAATTCCTGTCAATGCAGGAAACTTGGTTTTGATCCTGGATCAATAAGATCCCCTGGAGAAGGAAATGGCAACCCACTCCAGTATTCTTTGCCTGGGAAATCCCATGGAAAGAAGAGCCTGTTAGGCTACAGACTATAGGGTCACAAGAAATAGTTGGACACAACTTAGCAACTAAACAGCAATAACAATAATATGTGTGTGGTGTGTATAAGGTGTGCGTGTGTGGTGTGTATATGATGTGTGTGTGTGTATGTACATGTTATCCTGTTACTCTTAGTATTTGTCCCTATTTTTTTTGAGCAGCAGACTATTAGAAAAACTGTATTTAAAATACATTGTTTTATTTATTTGGTAATGGAAACATAATTTTTAATCAAACTATATAATGATTCTTTCATTAGTTAGAGTATAAATGTGAGAGAAAAATGGAAAAGGGTCATATATCAAACAATAGAATATATTCACATAAAACTCAGAAAAAAAATTTCCTTGAGTCTTAATTCTAGAAATTAACATGTAGTTCAACCTTTGAGAGGACTTCTGTCTTATTCCTCATTTGTGCTGAATGTATATCAATGCCTTTTTTGCTGCTGCTGCTAAGTCGCTTCAGTCATGTCCAACTCTGTGCAACCCCATAGATGGCAGCCCACCAGGCTCCCCCCATCCCTGGGATTCTCCAGGCAAGAACACTGGAGTGGGTTGCCATTTCCTTCTCCACTGCACAAAAGTGAAAAGTGAAAGTGAAGTCAGTCAGTCGTGTCCGACTCTTCACGACCCCATGGACTGCAGCCTACCAGGCTCCTCCATCCATGGGATTTTTCAGGCAGGAGTACTGGAGTGGGGTGCCATTGCCTTCTCCAATGCCTTTGTTAGGGACAGACAAATAGATTAATGGCATCCTTGCTACTAACTTCAATTCAGGAATTGATCCAAGAAAGACCACTATACCATTAATGACAAAAAGCCAGGCTCAAACTTTAAAAGCAAAAGCCATGCCTCCATATTCTTTTCTTTTATTTCCACTTAAGGTCAGGAAATTTGAATCGTTTCTATCACCATTTATTGCTTCTTCAGGCCAAACTTGTATTTACTATCGGTTGACAAGAAATTATTATATAAGATAAATGGCATGCATTTGTTTTCTATCTTATTTTTCCTTTTTCTTCCATGTTCACTCATCTGCCTTCTCCATTCCTAGCTTTTACATGTCTCATCTTTTTGCCGTAATTGTCTGATGCCTCAATTTAGTTACTGACTTTCATACTGTGCTTAAAAGATGACATGGCTCATTTTGAAAAAGCAGCAATTATTGTGCAGAACACAGTTTGCATAGCCTGGAACAATTTCAGTAAAATCAAATCAAATAAAAATATTTATGAGCACACATAATAGGAATGCCACTGTGGTGGGTGCATTTGAGGATACAAAGAAACATAAGCAGTTCCTGCTCTTAAAATGCTTATGCTCTCTCCACTTGGAAACCTAAATATCAGTAACAGATCACAGTGAGAGTGAAAGCTCCATTAAGAGAGGAAGGAACCGGAAGTAAGTGATTAATTGCTGAAGATGTGATGAGCACATTAGGCATTCAGAAGGCAGACTCATCACTTTATATCGGGATGCTGAGAGCAGAACTCAGGACTTCAGTGGTCTGAAATCATATCACAGATTTGGGTGGATGGTGATGGTAAGGCAACAGAGAGGGTAAAGGCTAAGGAGGAGGTTAGCAGGAATATTGCAAGGCAACTCAAGCAAGACACATGGTGAGAGGAAATCTCCAGAGAGAGCAAATCAATTTCAGTGTTTCATGGATAGTGACTATTTAGTCTGGTGAGAGAGAACAGGTTTCATACCAACATATCAAAAACTGGGAATTATCTTAGAGTCAATGAGGAGTCACTGATTCAGAGACACGATATCTGAGCAAGAAAGTGGCATGATCCCAGCAGTGTTTTCTGAAGATTAATAAAATACCACTGTTTGTTGGACTATTTGGATGAGGAAGTCAGAGTAGATCAAGACACAAGTGTCACACAATTAACTCCAGGTATAATAGAAAAGAGGAAATCAGTCCTTCCATACAGAATCTGTCTCATGACAAGCAGTGGGAGATCTGTGTGGTGTTAACTGCTGTGTGCCATACAGTATTCTAGACCCTGGAATTAGTGCATAAAGCAAACATAAGCATGGCCTTTGCTTTTCTTGAACTATCCAGAAGAGAAAAATATAATAATTAACTAATTATACAAATAAATGTGTAATTTGAAATAAAAATAGTATAAAGAAAACAAAAGGCAGACTTAATGTGTATATGTACATAAATTATGAAGAGTGATATGTCTGGAGAAATTCCCTGAAAATGGACATTTTGGTGAGATTTAAGAATGAGTAGGTATTATTTCTGTAAAAGGGACTGGAGAAGAGACTTTTAGGAAGAGGAGGGAAACATATGCAAAGTTAAATGGAAAATAGCACTGATATATTTGGGTACAAAAAGAAGACAGATTTGGCTGCAAAAATAAAAACAGAAAAATAGAATGAGATGAGGCTAACAAGATGGGCATTTACTATAGTAAGGCTTCAAAAGACTTTATCTTTAATAGAATTTGTTAGCCAGTAATGGATTTTTAAGAGGAAGCATTTTGAGAAGACTGGGCTTCCCATGTGGCTCAGGGGTAAAGAATCCACCTGAAATGAGCAAAATCTATCTGGTTTAGCTATTAATATTTTGGAACTCTGAGGTCCATTGAAGGCTTGTAACTTCTAGAACAAGGCTTGTACAGTCAGTTGCAGTTATTTCTGATCAGTTTCAGCTCTTAGCACAGTAGATGCTAACCACTCCCCAGCCCCAGCCTCATGGCAGGCAGCTATGCACTTGTGCCTGGATCAGCCTACACACAGCTTATGGAAGCAAGGCTAGATAAGAAGATTCAGCCTTCCAAATATTGAGAATGTGTGTTCTGGTTGTTGATTGTTGCTTCTGGCTACAGTGCATGGGTGCGTGCTAGTCACTTCAGTTGTGTCCAACTCTTTGCAACCCCATGGACGATAGCCTGCCATGCTCCTCTGTCCATGGGATTCTCTGGGTAAGAACAATGAAGTGGATTGTCATGCCTGCCTCCAGAGCATCTTCCAAACCCAGGGATCAAACCCATGTTTCCTGCAGCTCCTGCATTACTGGTAGATTCTTCACTGCTGAGCCATCAGAGAAGGCCTTTCTGGCTACAGAGAGGCAGATAAAAACACGAGCAGCCGTTTTGTTGTGCCTCCTCACATTACTGCAGGCACTTCTCCAACTGAAGTGATTTCCAGGGTTCAAAGAGCAGTGTTCTCCCTCCCCTCTTCACCTGCTTTCTATTTTTCCTCTTTGGGGAACTAGATATTAAAGACATTAAGACTAAGAAAGGCAATAACAAAGACGGTTCAAATTACATAACAGTTGCACTCATGTCACATGTTAGCAAGATTATGCTCAAAATCCTTCAAACCAGGCTTAAACAGTATGAGAACTGAGAACTTCCAGATGTACAAGCTGGATTTAGAAAAGGCAGGGGGACCAGAGATCAAATTGCCAACATCTGCTGAATCATGGAAAAAGCAAGGCAATTCCAAAAAAAAATCTGCAAATGCTTCATTGACTATGCTAAAGCCTTTCACTATAAGGATCATAGAAAACTGTGGAAAATTCTTCAAGGGATGGGAATATCAGCCCCTCTTACCTGTATCCTGAGAAACCTGTATGCAGGTCAAGAAGCAACAAATAGAACCAGACATGACCACTGGACTGGTACAAACTTGGGAAAGGAGTACGTCAAGCCTGTATATAGTTAGCCTGCTTAACTGATATGCAGAGCACATCTTGCAAAATGTCAGGCTGGATGACTCACAAGCTGGAATCAAGATTGCTGGGAGAAATATCGACAACCTCTGTTATGCAGATGATACCACTCTAGTGAGAGAAAGTGAAGAGGACCTAAAGAGCCTTTTGAAGAATGTGAATGAAGAGAGTGAAAAGGCTGGCTTAAAACTCAACATTCAAAATATGAAGATCATGGCATCTGGTCAAACACTGCATGGCAAATAGACAGGTGAAAAGTGGGAACAGTGACAGATTTATTTTCTTGTGCTCCAGCATCAGTGTGGATGGTGACTGCAGCCATGAAAGATGCTTGCTCCTTAGAAAAATTTGAGCAAACTCTGGAAGACAGGGAAAGAGCAAGAAGCCTGGTGTGCTACAGTTCATAGGTGGCAGAGAGTTTGACATGATTTAGCAACTGAAAACTAAAAACAAAAATATACATGTGATATGTGTATATCATTTGAAAAACACTTCCAAGCATTTTTCCAAGATAGATGCTAAACAGTTGAACTGCAGTAAAGTTATAGACTATGCATATTCTCTACTTGATAACTGCTCACAATTTTTCAAAATTAGTTGTAAAATTATATGTTCCCATTAACTGTGTATGGACTATATAATTATTCTTTTTGGATAATACTTTATCTCATAAGATTTAAACATTTTTCAAACATAGTGGTTATGATGGAATCTCACAACTGGCAAAGAAATTATCTGAAAAGATAAAGCAAATGTTGAAAGTTCTCTCACTTTATATANCAATTTTTCAAAATTAGTTGTAAAATTATATGTTCCCATTAACTGTGTATGGACTATATAATTATTCTTTCTGGATAATACTTTATCTCATAAGATTTAAACATTTTTCAAACATAGTGGTTATGATGGAATCTCACATCTGGCAAAGAAATTATCTGAAAAGATAAAGCAAATGTTGAAAGTTCTCTCACTTTATATATTCTATAATTCTATATAGCTTGAAATTTTTATTAAACGAGCTTATATTGATTTTTAAATGACAGCCAAAGCAAAGAAAAAATAGATAAAAGACAGTAATAAAATTCAGCTATTTTTGAAAACTTGTTTATCACATAATTAGCAAATACCCTTTGCTTGACAAATTGAGAAATGAAGAGTGTACAGCAAAATCTTGTCCTGGGGACAAAAGTAGATATGCATATGTGTTATTTTTCACTTAAGTCACAAAGACAAAACAATGAATTTTTTTGTAATTGGCAATCTTCCAAATATCGGGTTCCTTGTATATAGCAATATGCAGTAGTTAAAAATGCCCAAGTAAACGAACAACATTCTGTGTCTTAGGGCTTTATGGTGATTTTATCCATTTGTGGAATCACATGCTGTCTACAGTGATTCTATGATATTTTATTCAATGTTTATTAAGGGTTCTAACCTACATTGCATTTTATCAGCATATGTCCATATCTGCCCTCCCCACTGGATCTTTCTGTAAGAACTCTGGCTTTGAAATCATACAGACTGAGTTTAAATCCCAATTCTGTGACACATTAATTGTGTACACGTGGATGATTAGTCCTTGAGCTAAAATAGCATTTTCTCTGAAAAGCTAACTTTGTTGTGGTAGGGAAGGGTACACAATTTATAATGAGTAAGTAGATGTTTTGTAGACTTAGTGAAAGGAACATGCATACGCAAAGATGAGACTTTAGTGAAGACCATCTCCTCAGTTACTGCTTAATTATTGCAACCACCTGGTAAGAAACATTTTTTCCCTCTCTTGGCTCCCACACACCTTCCATTGAGTACAGTGAAGTCAGAGTGATTTTTCATAACACAGTATTGTTCATGGATTAACCCAGCTGAAAAACTTTAATAATGGCCCTTAAAGTTAAGTTTAAAATCCTTCAGTGTAACTTACAAAGCTGTTCATGACTGACTTCTTCCTCTATCCAGTCTCATCTCTTGTTTCCACTTACTTGTTCTTCCAGTCATCCTGTTTTCTTGCGGTTTCTCTAATTCTAGAGAAGTAGGTATATATGTTTTTCTCTACTTTGAAGCCATAGATGTGAGCTGGCAGTGCACTGGTGGTGGGTGTCTTTGACATATGGAGCACCTCTATGCAGTTTACTTTGGCCTTTAAGCCTGATCCCTGATTCATCACTTCTGTTTTATAATGTATTCCTAATGGCCCCACCACACTTTTCAACTTGATGAGTTGTACACAAGGTAACTAGTGATGAGCAGTTTCACCAGAGTCACTACTTGCTGCCCCATTGTTATATGCCTGGTTCCTAAGATCTAATAACGAAGAACTACTTTTTAAAGAATAATCTCTGCAGCACACAGAACAGGCTCCTCTAAGGATCTATGCTGTGACTGTCTTATGGTGACTTGTCACAAATTTACCGAAATATGTTTCTCTACACAGATACTCAAGTTCCTTGGTATCTGCTGGGTCCGCAGCCCAAGTTGAATGACTACTTATACTACTTTCTGGAAAAGTGAAAGTCATGCTACATTCAGTTAGAAGGAAAGACTGTTCCCTGGCCATTCTAAAGATCTTATGCCGCACAACCAACAAACAAAAAATCTCCTAGTTGGATTAAGTGTTTTCAGTTGTCAAGAGGAAATTATGTTGTTGTTATACAAATTTTGGCAAAGAAAACTATCTGAAACCTAAGGCCTTCATTCTGAGGTGGGGGCTATGATTTGTGCTTCACTGACCACTGAGACTCTACGTGAGTGCAAGGGAAATACATTATACAGAACTAGAAGAAGGAAGCCACATATGTTACAGTTTTGAGACCCGTTGCGAAGAAGGACTAAAGCACGTTTTCATATTTGTTCTCTGTTCACTATCAGTATACGCATAATTGTACATAAAACTATGTGATTTTTTCTCTTCCCTTCTTTTCCTTTTTATTTTATATAAAATTTATAGGAGAAAACTAGTGTTGAGCTCATGAAATTATCAGAGATTGTGTAATAAAATATTATGGCCATAGTGAATGTGCATCTTAGTGTTTGGAGAAATGGTAAAAACTTCATTTCTAAGAAGGACAGCTGTATTTTGTTAGGTGGGAAAAACAGTTGCCTCACTGTCATATGGAAGTTCAAATGTGTGTTTCAGAAGCCAGTGGAAATCGTATCCACAAAAGTGAGTTCTTCTAGTTATCAGGGTACTTCCTGTCAGCTCTTAATCCACCGTTGGTACCTCCATAGTGATAATGGAGGTTGTGCTGGCATAAATTTCTTTTTTGCGCCAAGTACAACTTTAAATTTTGATAGTAGGAGGTACCAGAGGACCCTTAAAAGAGGACAGAGTTTTTCTTTCTGGTTAATGTGTCCCTCCTTTCACTTCTTTTCATTCCTATTGTGTGGTTTACAGTAGTGTGAAAGAGGAACATCCAGTGATGATCAGTCCCAGCTGTGTATCTAGAGTGTGTAATCTCTTGGCAAGCTTGAGTCCTCATCCTCAGTAGATGGGTGGCTGACTCATAGTGGGCCACTTATGCAAACAGTGTAAACCCTAGACTTTGTACTGTCCAGCTGATAGATTCTGAATAAATCTGCACCTTAGTCTTCTGGTTTCAGACCCTCTGCACCCTGGAAAGCTGTTTCCTGCTTGCCAGTCCCAGCTGCTGTTTCGTACATATCTCTACCCCTTGTAACTGTGCCAGTCTCAGCACCCTCCTACCCTGGAGAGGTGTATTTGACCTGTTACCTTTAGCCCCCATATCATGAAAGTTATTTCTTGCTGGCCCAGTGACTGTAGGCAACTCAGGCAGTTTCTCCACCCTCCAACGTGCTGCACCCACACTTTCTCCGGTAAGATCTGAATTCCAGCTTTGAATGGGAGTTCCCCCCCAAAGTCATTCCTTCCTTGATTGTGTGCCTTTCAGCCTTAGAACATTCTTTGGCATTCTTGTTACTCTTTGTATTTGCTCCCTAGTCATAGTTAGCCATTCTTTATACTAAATTCTCCCTGTTCAAATTGTGGATTTTGTTTCCTGATGTATCTCTACTGTTGTATGATCAACTGAATTTGAAAACTGCGAATTTGTAGTGTTCCTAATACAATTATCTCTAGCACTGTACAATAGCCTGGAAAGACAAAAAAGTTTTATGGAAGGTCAGGGAATGAAGAGTGATAAGAGTGTGGTGGAAAAATATTTCTGCTAAAATCCAGTGCAGTCTTTGCAATTTTCTTTCACATAAAACATGCAGATCATTAGTCCTGTCAACTATATCTGCAACATACACTTTGAATCCTTGTTACTTCTTTCTACCTCCATTGCTACCACCTGAATTCATACAGTTATCATCTTTCATTTATATGACAATTAACCCTTCTAACTAATCAAACCATTTCCCTCATGCACTCCTTCAAAGTGTACTTTATATAGAAAATTATCTAATTTTCATAACATATTTCAAGCATTAACAACTTTACTGAAATTTTAATGTATCTGCATTTTTTTGTTAGTGTTGTAGTTTGTTTTTTTGTTTCTAAAATTTATAGAACATTGAGTCAGTTTTGGTCTTCATTATATCTGTAGCTCTAAGCAGAATATTGGCATATACAGTTGGAACTCAATTGCTGAATCAGTGAAAGAATGGCAAGGAATTAGAAATCTGTTTTTGATGAGTTCTTTAAATTGATATATAATCTGAATATTTTAATGCATTGGAAAATGAAATGGTATTTTCCCTATAAAATTGGTGCTTTCAGAGTAATAGGATAAGATGGTACATATTAGAACAACTTTTGGAGAAGGAAAAATGCAATGGGTATTACTGTCTGGTGAAATTAGATTCTATGACAGCTGAGAGAGGAGAAACTAATAGGGCTGCCTCAAAGAAAAGATGCTTGAATTAGAATTTTTTTTAAATGAGTAGGAGATGCCAGAAGATAAGCAGAGCAGGCAGAAAGCATGAAATAAGGAGGCATCAAGAAAATCAAAGTTTGTATTATGTCTAGAGAGGTTGACCATAGGCTATATTAAGAATAAAGCAAATAGCTCTTTAAAAGAAGTAAAGAAGTAATATTATTCATATAAGGGGGATTAATAGCAACTTTATTTTTAAATTTTATCATCAAAGTGTAATTGCTTTACAATGCATGAGTTTCTACTATAGAACAAAGTGAATCGGCCACATGTATACATGTATTCTGTCCCTCATGGGCCTCCCCACCATCCCACCTCTCTAGGACACCACAGAGCACGGAGTTGAGCTCCCTGTGCTACACGGCAGCTTCCAACTAGCTATTTATTGTACATGTGGTAGTATGCATATGGCAGTGCTACTTTCTCAATTCATCCCACCCTCCCCATTCCCGACCCAAGCCCACATGTCCACTCTCTACAACTGCACCTGTATTCCTGCTCTGCAAATAGGTTCATTTGCACCATTTTTCTGGAATCCATATATGTGTGTTAATATACAACACATTTTTTTCTCTTTCTGACTTACTTCAATCTGTATGACTTTAGGTTCATCAACATCAATTCAAATGACCCATTTTCATTCCTTTTTTTATGGATGAGTAATATTCCATTGCATATATATGTTGTGTGGGTATATATATATATAAATACACATATATACATATAACATCTTTATCCATTCATCTGTTGATGGACATGACATTTAGGTTGCTTCCATGTCCTAGCTATGATCCATAGTGCTGCAATGAACACTGGGTACATGTGTCTCTTTGAATTATGGTTTTCTTAGAGTATAGTAGACCTTTGTCATTCTTCATAGTGTTTAACTTTTGAAACCCTTTCTATGTGTGGAGAATCCACTGACTTGTGGAGCAAAGCACACATCCAACTATAGAAGTGAAAGGTGCTAGAGAATTGCTTTCTATGCTTCTGTTGAATGTAGGGCTTAGGTAAAGGATGTAGAACAACCAGATAGACACATCTCAGCTGCTTAATCTCAAGTGAGTGACCAGGTAGGTATGGTAACAAAGGGATCAGCTAACGCTTATTTTCCAAAGTTGTCGATGGGTGTTCCTAATTGAAAGCATTCTTTTTTTTTTTTTTTTCCCAGTATTGATGATGCAGAGCAACATCACTGGTATCTTTGATGACAGATTCTAGCAGCATAATTTTGGATACTCTTTTTCCCAAATGGATGACATGTAAATATGGTTNTTTTTTTTTTTTTTTTTCCAGTATTGATGATGCAGAGCAACATCACTGGTATCTTTGATGACAGATTCTAGCAGCATAATTTTGGATACTCTTTTTCCCAAATGGATGACATGTAAATATGGTTCTCAAGCACTGTCATAGATTGTGAGTTTCTCTATATCCTCCTAGGGAAACGCCTTCAGCTAAAATCATTCAGATTTCTGCTTCCTAGTACTTGTATATAAGAACTTTTGGTTTAGGAGATCTAAATCAGTTGAAAAATCTACAATAATTTAAAGTATTTAACTGGAAATTATTCTGAAAATATGAATTAGTAAAATTAATCTAGAAACAATTTGTAATCATCATAAAAGATAAAAGAGGCTTGAGGCAGTAATACAAAAAGGGAGACAAAAAGAGATAATATGCATGGGCATTTCATAGAAAAAGTGACACAAATTACTTATAAGCATATGAATAGATGTTCAATCTTATTCATAAATAATAAAATGCAAATTAAAACAATTCAGAAATAGATTGGCAAATATTAAGGTATGATAACACAAGGCTTAGAAGAGAGTAGAGAAATCGCATCCTCATACATTGCTAAGAGCACATTGTTTCAGCTACTTTGGAAATGATTTAGAAATATATTTGTGTGCATGAATGATAATTTTTTGGACTGATACACATAAAACTGTGGCAGTAGAAAAAATGGAATATTTGTGCCAGAAGACAACTTCACATTTCATTAGGTTTTTTTTCACTGTGAATAAGAAGTAATAATCAGACATACTGGAAAATAAAAATGGAAACAGGTAAGGTCAAACTTGAAGAGAAAAACAACTTAAGTGGGGAGAAAGCCTATTGAAAGTAAAGTACAAAATCAAAATGTAATTCAAAGACAAAACCTCCCTGGGAAATGATTAGATATATGAAGTGAAGAGCACAAAGAAGTAAAATACTATTTAGGCTTGTGGGAACCAGGTAATTAATAAAAGTAGAATTATCAAAAACCAAATATGAGAAATTAGGAATAAAATTGTTTTAATGATTGAAATGAATATAATTTTAAAATTTGTTTGAGAAGTCTTTCAGGATATTCAGCTAGCTAACACAACAGATAGTTTTAGATTATATACTAAATCAGTCAGGGGTTATCAAGGTTCAGAGATTTAGGAAGTACTCAGAAAGTTGAGATGGCTTTAACTGTGGGTGGTACTGCCAAAGAAAATAGACCAATAAAGGTGAAAAGCAGTAAGACTTTGAATCCTGTAACACAGCTTCATTTAGGCAGTAGTGAAACAGGAGAAGTCTGTAAAGAATAAAAGATTGGAACAGGCTGTGCGTCGAGAGAAACAGCAGAATAGTATATGTTTATTGGATCTAAGAGATAATACAGCTTTAAGAAGATAGTCAACTGTGTAGGTAGTTACAGAGGAATTGATAGAGATCCAAACTGAGAAAGGGTCACTTGATTTTGTGATTAGATGGTCAGTTTCGAGCTATGCAGTAGTAGATACCTGATTGCAAGCAGTCCCAATTCACAAGACAGTGGAAAGAGCAAGAAAAATAGTAGTTTTAAAATTACTCTTTTGAAAGCCTAGTCACACACAAAAAAGAGAAAAATAGAAAGATAATTCAGGGCATTTAGAAGAGCTTTAACACATGTGCACAACTCTTGTGAAGATATATTGCTTTGTATTAGAATGTTGGTCCTTTTTAATAAAGAAAGACACAGGAAGCCAACATTTAGAAGATAGACTTTAATAGCTGGGAAATATTGCCATTGTGTGTGTGCGTGCATGCATGTGCATGAAACTGAATCTCAGGGTTCTGAAATATAAAATCTATGTGTGCTTGACAGTGGGTCTTAGGTGATGATTACCCACTTTGGGTAAGGCCAAAAGTCAAGGGACGTTGGGTATGGGGGCTTCCAGTGGGAGTCCTTAGCAGGGAGTTATTAAATCTAAAAAATAAATAAATAAATAAACTATCTACTTTTGTATCTCTCTTCTGTAATACATGAACCCTTATTTAAGCTGTGATTATATCTTCCAGCTGGGTTTCACTTGTGCAACGAGGAATTAAGAGAAGGGTTCTGTGTTTTCTTTATGGTTAAAACATTACAAGAGTTTAACATATAGCCCTCGTACCTCCAACTGCCTTGTCCAGCAGTAGTTAGTGTCTGAGGTATCTAAAAAGGAGAAGAATCTTAGGTCAATGATTGGGACTGTGAAGCCTAGAAAGCTCTTATCCGCAGGAAAAGTCCTCCTACATTGCTTTGGAATACCTGAAATTGATTTCATTTGTATATTTGACTGATACATTATACAATAATAGAAAAAATCTGAGAAGTTTTAAGAGTATAGGGAGCTCTACCACATTTATTAAAATAACCAAAGAAGTCACTGGTAAAAAAGATGGAATGGATGTGCCAAATATGACAGGCTTCTTGTTTTAGTGGAATTGATATTTTTCTGTAATTTTTATCTCCAATGGATAGGAGAATACTTTTAACTATTTTGAATACGTCAAGGGATAGTTACCTCATGACCAGAGTTACAGTATATGAGGTTAGCTAGTTAAAAAAAAAAAAAAAAAAAGCACTCAATTTTATTGAGAGGGCATTGATACGTTCCTAATTCAATATGATACCACCTACAGAGTTGACAGATTGGGTCAGCTTCATCAAACACTGGGCAGTTCCTTGATGGAAAAAGTAATGTATCAGATCAGTCACTTGTAGTCCAATCAATCAGAATACTGGCTATATGCCTGAAATTTTGAATTTTTAATGTTTCCTTTTGACATGATGCAGGCATAACCACTTTGAATAGCATGCAATGCTTAAGGTAATAGTTAATTTTACTACACTTTATAATTCCTCATCTACTCTGTCCTCACAAAACACAGTAACAATCAAATCACATAAAAGGAAAGAGCATTTCATTTTTTTAAAGCATTTCATTTCTAACCAATAAGATGACTCAGTATATATGGAAGAGCTATTTAAAATGTCTTCTTTATGAATATTCAACTTAATTCAGATTAAGCTTTACCATTAGGACAAGTGAGGCAGAATGCTGACTATACCATGAAAACACTTTTAAAAACTACTTTTTTTGGAATGCCATATGTAAAGAGTGAATGTTAACAAGCAGTTGGGCAACTAGTATTTTTTTCCTGTCAAAAATGATATACTTTTTATATCTATATTATTCCTGTGTAGTCCTTAAAATGACTGCAGTGAGAAAGCTTTGAATGTTAATTTACCAGAGACAGGAATACACATTTATATCTATGGCACTTAAAAAGTACATCTTTTTTCCCCTTACAGTGACACATTATAATGATGTCAAGGTCCTGAAAAAAGAGCGTGACATTAACAAGATGGAAGGCTAACTTAATGGAAGTTCCATTGATAAAATGCCATCCTCACAAAGCTAGTAATTGTTCTCTGGCTATTATACCGTTACCAGAGAAGCAATCTATCAGATGCCTGCTCATCTAGGCATAACTCTGAAAGATTCTGAGACACTGTAAATTGTATATCACTAAACTGTAGAACATTAAAAGCAACTAACTTATTCATTAATTATTATATCTTACTGACTAGAATCAAGAAGTATGACAGACAATTTAATCATTAAAAACCTCATGCATAGTTATTTGAAAGTGTTGTTTTCTTTTAAAATGAAATACATCTCCAGGGAAAAAGTCAAAGATTCTATGTCTCATGCATACATTAATAACCATATAGCATTGGATTGCAAAGTTCTTAGTACTCAAATTGTGTTTGAGTTTTATTCTAAGTTTCTAGATCTTCATAAGAAGCTTAATGTTATTATGCCACATAAAGTGTTGAGGTTCATTCTAACAGCAGATAAAATAGCTTTACAATGACTGTGGTTCAATTAAGGTTGAAATTAAAACTTTAAAATTTAGAATATGTGATTTGGTATTTGTATTTTCATCATATGCATTATCAGTCAAGTTCCTGTAAATCATCTTTATGCTGCTCTGTTTTTTTTTAGTAAGTTATTAAAGTTAGCGTTTGTGCTGTCACCTGTCCCAAGAGCTTACTGTGATTATTATTTGCAGTCACAGAGAATACTTGCAACTCTTATGCACTTGTAGAATCATATAAAGAGATTTGCTCAGTGTGGTGAAATGTCTATATGTACCTCATGCCCCTCTCCCTAATGCCATTTAAAGCTGAATATCAAACAGTTGCATAAAATAGTTTGCAAGCATGTGCTAAAATATATCTTTCCCTCAAGGAAAGGTGAGAAAAGACATTAGAAAATTATCAAATTTACCTAAATCTCTCAACCAAGGACCTCTTTATCTACTTTTCTCACATTGCTAGTATGTATTCATTCCACAATTATCCATCAACCCCTTATCATACACCACTCACTGTGAAAAGCACAGATACAACTTGTCCTCAGTTGTTTCTCTGATAAGCAGACTTTGAGCCAAGGGTTTTGGGAAACAATATGGGTAAAGCAAGATTGGGAAACAAGAGAGTCAAGCAAAGCTGTAATTTTAGATGAAGTCCCAGCCTCTGCCTGTTTCCTGAGGGTAGGGGCTCTAGAGTGGCCAGTCCTTTCTTGGGTGAGGGAATTAGGATTCCATCTCTAACTCCCTCAGTGTTACCAGGAGAATTACTCAGTCATTGCCTACAGGCCTGGCTGCATCAGCATAAAATAAATTCCCAGGCACTTGTTGCTTCTACTGGGCATGGTAATTTCAAGCACCTACACCATCTTCCTAAGCTCACAGCAACACACAGAGATTTTGGGAATGGGTGCACAGGCTCTCAGGGATGCAAGATGCCAGCTGCACAATTCTAATAAGAAGCAGTACTTGCACTAAAACAGTTTTATACTGGGTTTGAATTTAAGAAGCAAGCCAAAAATAAAAAGTTCCGTTCTTTGTTATTTGAACTGCTGCTGATAGATAAGAACCAACATAAACTGGTCACATCAAAGGCAAGCCTGTATCCAGAGGTTTACAAATGAATGCTATCTGACCTATGGCAAACTCAGTTTAGTAGTTGCTAACACTTGCCTTCAATATCACCCAAATATATTTTCTTTTTTTAAAATTTCTCCATAAATGCATATGGAAAAGAGCCATTTTGGAACTATACATGCAAAACCCATATGGCTAAAGGCTGCTGAATGCCTGGGAGATTATCCCAAGAAGTTCTGCAGTTAGTTTTATATTCACTGCACTCACTGTTAGTTCGGTAATTGTAAAATTAAGGACGAGTAAATGTAAAGAGATAAAAGGTGTTATAACTACCCCTTCATTAGTATGTTTTAAATGAATTTGAAACTTTGCAATTAGATACCAAGTTATTTCAGTTATTTTGTGGGAAATAGATGACAAAAGGAAAAATGTTCTCCAATATTGAGGCATTTTTGTGTGTGTGAAAGCTGTTAAAAAAAAGTTTTATCCAACTGGCTGAGCACCCATCTGCTAGGCAGATAATAATTCTGATTATGTGCAACCACAGCAGATATCCATTGTAAGACATTAAGTTATTTATTAGTCTATATATGTTGGCTTCTCTCCTGATTACATTAAAAATGCTGCAGTGTAAAAGACACTTTAATAAAAGCTCAGTGATATTTGTACTCATGCCAAATAATTCTCTTAAGAGAATAAAGTCTTTAAAGAAACATCTCTCAGGAATTGGTAAGGACATTTACTTTTCTCTTTACACATAAGAAGGTAGAAGAGGCTAAGAGTGGCATTGCATGCATGCTATGTCACTTCAGTTGTGTCCTACTGTTTGCAACTTATGGACTGTAGCCCTCCAGGTTCCTCTGTCCATGGGATTCTCCAGGCAAAACTGCTGGAGTGGGTTGCCCTTCCCTCCCCCAGGGACTCTCCCAGACCCAGGAATCAAACCCATGTCTTTTGTGTCTCTTGCCTTGGTAAGCAGGTTCTTTATTACTAGGGCCAACTGGGAGACCCAAGAATGAACTTACTATATGCAAAAGCATGCCTTCATTTTCATAATAATGAAACTTAATTATGGAGGAAAATTTCTCTTCTGAAATATTTACATACCTGGAAATTAATTTACCCTATGAAATTTTCCTATATAGCTGTAAATAAGTAAAGCATCACTTGAAGGTTTAGTCACTTTTTATGTACATGTTTATAGCTATTACAAAACAAAAGTTTCCTTACAAAGAAGTAAAGCAAGTATTCATTATATCCTGGCTATGTATAAAAAAGTTGAATTGACTTGATCCCTCTGTGAATTTTCGTCATTAATACAGTGAATGATGATGTCTGCTGCTGCTGCTGCTGCTAAGTCGCTTCAGTCGTGTTCGACTCTGTGCGACCCCATAGACGGCAGCCCACCAGGCTCCGCTGTCCCTGGGATTCTCCAGGCAAGAACACTGGAGTGGGTTGCCATTTCCTTCTCCAATGCATGAAAGTGAAAAGTAAAAGTGAAGTCACTGGGTCGTGTCCAACTCTCAGCGACCCCATGGACTGCAGCCTACCAGGCTCCTCCATCCATGGGATTTTCCAGGCAAAAGTACTGAAGAGGGGTGCCATTGCCTTCTCCGATGATGATGTCTAGGAAGAGTTAACTACAGTCAACCTCTAAGGCTTATTTTTGGAGCCAATTTTCATGTTTAGCTCACCTAGATAGTAGGATAAAAATCATAACTGGTTAATGGTGCTATATCACCTGTAAACTAAAATTTAAACAGTTGTTTAAGATAAAATGCGTTGGCTTCCACCCCACTCAATTTGCCTAAATGTGTGAAAATCAAGTGGATAATAAAGAAAGCAATTAGATATACAACCTGAACAATGCCATTAGGGTTATTGTAGAGTTATTTTGCCATGTTCTTCATTTACATAAAAATAGACTTAAAAGCGTCATCACCAAATAACATGAGTGATCATATGCAAATTCCAGGGTAGGCAGTAACTGGGCTTACTTCATACAGCGATAGCGCAGGAAGAGAGCAAACCAGACTTGGAGGTGACAGCGCTCCAAGTGGCAGAAAGACAATTAACTCACATTCTCAAAGTCACAGATATTCCATTCCTTTATGCAGTTCTTCTCTGTAAGTTTACTTTGCAAAATACCACGGCAGGGAAGTGATTTAGTTTCAAACATATTATTTCTTCCAAGATGCTATACATTTTAGGAATATTAAAATAGTGTGAATAACCTGTTTTTTTATGCTTACCTATTTTTTTATTCCCTTTTAAAACAATTGTTTTGTGTCAGTCATTCTATGTAATTATCACTCTGTACAGTTACACATGTTTTTCCTCTGAAAACTTGACATCATCTGAATGAAATAAGTAACTGAGGCAATAGAAAAGAAAGGATATTATTGATAAAGATTTTAAGGTAAGTATAAGGGCCACCATGTAATTTTTAATATATAGCAAATTTTTAAATAATTACCAATATAATTTTGGTAATGGAGCCATTAAAAATTGGAAATATTTAAACAGTTTTGACCTATGCAAATGACAATTTCCAATGCGTCAATATAAGTCTTATCTGACAAGCTCTCTAGTCAAGATGAGCTTCCCTGGTGGCTCAGTGGTAAAGAATCCACCTGTAGTGTAGGAGTCGCAGGAGACATGTGTTCAGTCTCTGGGTCAGAAAGATCCCCTGGATCTTGGCAACCTACTCCAGTATTCTTCCCCAGAAAATCCCATGGACAGAGGAGCCTGGAGGCTGCAGTCCATAGAGTCACACAGAATCAGTCATGACTGAAGCAGCTGAGCATACACACATAGCCAAGATGAAGGTAGCAAAACATTCTGGTCTTGCTGTTCCTAGGTTTCTTAGTTTTCTAAAATGTTTAGAATGTAAACTTAATAATAATAATTACCATTATTGTTATTAATATTAGCAATATGTTATACAGAGTGCTTTCCTTTGCCAGGGGCTTCCATCTGAAAACTTGACATCACCTGAATGAAATAAGTAACTGAGGCAATAGAAAAGAAAGGATATTATTGATAAAGATTTTAAGGTAAGTATAAGGGCCACCATGTAATTTTTAATATATAGCAAATTTTTAAATAATTACCAATATAATTTTGGTAATGGAGCCATTAAAAATTGGAAATATTTAAACAGTTTTGACCTATGCAAATGACAATTTCCAATGCGTCAATATAAGTCTTATCTGACAAGCTCTCTAGTCAAGATGAGCTTCCCTGGTGGCTCAGTGGTAAAGAATCCACCTGTAGTGTAGGAGTCGCAGGAGACATGTGTTCAGTCTCTGGGTCAGAAAGATCCCCTGGATCTTGGCAACCTACTCCAGTATTCTTCCCCAGAAAATCCCATGGACAGAGGAGCCTGGAGGCTGCAGTCCATAGAGTCACACAGAATCAGTCATGACTGAAGCAGCTGAGCATACACACATAGCCAAGATGAAGGTAGCAAAACATTCTGGTCTTGCTGTTCCTAGGTTTCTTAGTTTTCTAAAATGTTTAGAATGTAAACTTAATAATAACAATTACCATTATTGTTATTAATATTAGCAATATGTTATACAGAGTGCTTTCCTTTGCCAGGGGCTTCCTAGGCAGCACTAGGGTAAAGAACCTGCCTGCCCATACAGGAAACATAATGAGGTGTGGATTCAATCCCTGGGTCAAAAAGATTCCCTGGAGGAGGGCATGGCGATCCACTCCAGTATTCTTGCCTGGAGAATCCCATGGACAGAGGATCCTACCAGGCTACAGTCCATAGGGTCATAGGTTGCAAAGAGTCAGACACAACTGAAATGACTTAGCACACACATATGTAGTATGCCAGACATTGCCCAAGAGCTTTAAATAAATACATTTTGTGATTGTACTCATAAAGCATCTGTATCAAGAGATTAAATTAAACTGGACAGACCATATGATAAGACCACATAGGTACACATACTCTGACCCACAAATTCTTTAGCAACCAGCCCATGAGGCCGATCAACAAATTCTGTAGTGACTGGCTCAGAGCCATAAAGACTTGATCGATGACTGCCAGTTTCCCTATGTTTTGCCCTATTTCCAAGTCAGGGCCAATCAGAGAAAGCCAGATGATTTCCATTGTAAGGTGCAGTGGCTTTTGAGGTGGTGCTAGTGATAAAGAAGCCACCTGCCAAGAGACTCGGGTTCGATACCTGGGTCCGAAAGGTCACGGTCTGCTTCTAATCAGTTCCCTCCAGCTTCCCCATGCTGAAGCTTCTGATCAGAGCATCTTTGAACTCTTCCCCTTTTTTCACTATAAAGCTCTCCCAGCTGGTTCACTTGGTCCTAGGTAGGACAAATTGAAGAAGGAAGGGACTTCTAGAGCAGGGAGACCCTTTGGAGGCTATTATAATATTAACAATATAAAAGAGAGGTGCCAAACATAGTAGGAAATGATACCAGAGGAAATGATGGTGTATAAAGAGAAAGTACAAGTTGACCCTTGGTGTGGAGCCTAGATCATTTGAAAAATAATGACATTATTTATAGGATTTAGAGAGACATGCAAATAAGTGATTTATTTTTCCTGGAAGATAATAACTTTTGTAAAAGCATAGCACCCATTAAGTTTCTAGAGTGAATCATATGAGCTGAAATGTCCTATAGGCAGGAGGGGCATGGAGGGAGTAGAAGAGGAACCAGAGTTGGAGTTAAAAATTATAGTCGATTGTCAAAAAAAATTTTAGTAGAATGACTGATTTCTGTTGAAGTATAAAGAGCTGAGGGTAAAAGACTCAGTCCTTAGAACTGCTCATGCAAATGCAAAGGAAAATGAAGAGGCAATTAAATGACACAGAGATGATACAGTCAGATTGGTTTTGTGTGTGTGTGTGGTGGGGAGGGGTGTCTTTGCAGAAATACGGGGTCCCACATGGCATAGTGTGACTAATCTAGACATGCAAAATTGTTCTCGTGATGTCACAACCCAAAGAAACAGTGAAGGATGCAACATACCCAGGTTGTGTCTGACCTTTGCCCAGGAACGTCAAACATCTCCACCCACTAACCCTAACAAAGTTATGTGCCCAGGTTCTTTCTCCTTTCTCTGTACCCTGCTTTAACCTCTCTGTATGGCACCTTGGATCTTGTTATGTACTTCTCTAGAACCGATCGGTAATACATTTTTCAATTTCAATTTTTCTTAAGGTCTGTTGAGCCATGATTCATCATGGGGCATCCTGTGCTTCACTTGTTCCATCTCTCAGTCGTGTCTGATGCTGTGCAACCCTGTGGATGATAGCCCACCAGGCTTCTCTGTCCATGACATTCTCCAGGGAAGAAGACTGGAGTGGATTGCTGTTTCCTTCTCCTGGGGATCTTCCCAACCCAAGGATGGAACCCGTGTCTCTTGCATCTCCTGAATTGGCAGGCAGATTCTTTTACCACTGAGCTACCTGGGGAGCCCTTGTACTTCATTTAACAAATATTAATTTAACAAAGTCAAAATACCTATATAAAATGAACATTGCTGAAGATAACTTTTCTTATCTAATAGGAAAAATTTAAAAAAAAAACCTGCAGACAAAAAAATCTAAAGAATATTACTGTGTTTACAGCTCTAGGTGTGATGTGAGAAAAAAAACAAGGCAAAATAAGACAAAACAAAACAAAATTAAAGCAACACTTCATCCTGGTATTTCTGTACGTATATGGGCTAGAATTCAATTTAAGTTGCTCTCTCTCCTCCTTCCATAGGCCAAAGTTTAACGTTTTTGCTACTTTTTTTTTTTTAACTCCCAATTGTCCTACATAAGCATAGAAATCCTAGGAAAAGATGATGATGATGAATAGGTTCTACAAATAAAGTGCAAAACAAAAAAGCTCACACTAAAATTGTAAGACACATAAATAAAAAACTGGAAAAGTAAGAATCAGTAAAAGTAAACTATAGAGTGACGTTCACCAAACAGTAGAAATGAGTGCACTGGAATCTTAAGATTCAGAGAGAAATATTTTATTTTTAAATGTTTGTATACTTTACAATACTGTATTGGTTTTGCCATACATTGACATGAATCCACCACAGGTGTACATGAGTTCCTAACCCTGAACTTGAACCCTGTAAAGTAAAAAAATAAAATTTAAATTAAAAAATAAATAAATGTTTGTATAAATAAAAACAAAAATTATGCCAAATGAAAAAACATACATTGAATTTTCAAAACATAAAACAGTCCACTGAGTACTTAGCAGATAGGAGAGGAATCATATTCAACACAGATGAAGAGATAATTAGTGAACTGGCAGATTTGAATAAATTAACTTGCTGCTGCTGCTGCTAAGTCGCTTCAGTCATGTCCAACTCTGTGTGACCCCATAGACGGCAGCCCACCAGGTTCCCGCATGCCTGGGATTCTCCAGGCAAGAACACTGGAGTGGGTTGCCATTTTCTTCTCCAATGCATGAAAGTGAAAAGTGAAAGTGAAGTCGCTCAGTCATGTCCGATTGTTAGCGACCCCATGGACTGAAGCCCACCAGGCTCCTCCATCCATGAATAAAGTTCAAATAGAGAGACAAATATGGGGGGAAAATAAAAAGGTTTAAAAACTCTGAAGGAAAGAGATGAACTGACATGTTTAAATTGAGTTTGGGATATAAAACTTATTCAATTAATAGTTATTGACCACCTAAAGAAAGGAATAGGGAAAATGAGAGAGAAGAAATAATCAAAATAATAATGACTTGTATTTGTTCTAGAATAGAAGACTTGCATTTTCAGATTCCAGAAACTAGTTTATCCTAAGTAGAAGGGGAACAAAACCAAAACAACAAAATCATCAATGAAGAATTTTTATGACCTCTTTCGAAATAGATTTATTTAACATATTGCAAAACAACACATTATCAGTGACACTGTAACAATTTTAATTACATTAAAAATAAGTCCAATAAGAGTGTGTTTTCTAAAGATGTCATACAGATAGAGAAAACATAACCCTCAAACTGGAAGATATCCCCAAATAAAATTAACCAAGTAGTATCCATGGCACATAAAGAATACTTAATTAACAAGAAAAAGATATCTAAGTATAAAAATGGGTCAAACTGTGAACAGAATTTTCTGAGAAGCAAAAACATCAAAAAGGATTATCAATTTAATTGGTATTAGGAGATAAAAAGGAGAAGGCAATGGCACCCCATTCCAGTACTCCTGCCTGGAAAATCCCATGGATGGAGGAGCCTGGTAAGCTGCAGTCCATGGGGTTGCTGACAGTTGCACACGACTCAGTGACTTTACTTTCACTTTTCACTTTCATGCATTGGAGACGGAATTGGCAACCCACTCCAGAGTTCTTACCTGGAGAATCCCAGGGACGGGGGAGCCTGGTGGGCTGCTGTCCATGGGGTCGCACAGAGTCGGACACGACTGAAGCGACGTAGCAGCAGCAGCAGCAGCAGGAGAAGATAAAAACTGAAACTAAATGAAGATATAATTTTACACCCATGAAACTGCTAAAATATGAGGTTTGAAAATATAAAGGACTATTGAGGATGAAATGGAATGAAAATGAGTATATGCTGTTGGTGAAAACACAGCCCAGCAACTCCCCTCTTAGGAATATTCCCTTAAAAACTCTTGCATGTGTTAACCAAAGTGAAAGTGAAAGTGAAGTCGCTCAGTCTTGTCCGACTCTTTGCGACCCCATGGACTGTAGCCTACCAGGCTCCTCCCTCCATGGGATTCTCCAGGCAAGAGTGCTGGAGTGGGTTGCCATTTCCTTCTCCAGGGGATCTTCCCGATCCAGGGATCGAACCTGGGTCTCCTGCATTGGAGGCAGACACTTTAACCTCTGAGCCACCAGGGAAGCCCCAAACCACGTGTAAAAGAATGTTTTCAGCAATATTTTTAATAGTACAACAATCTGGAAACTATTCACTCATCAAACAAGTATAGAATAAATTATCCGGACTATACCAGCTCCCAAGGGACAGTTTTTCATAGGTCTTTAACGTTTCTGCATATCTTGTTCTGGGACACGACTTAGCGCTATCTTTTCTTTCTTTCCTTTTCTTTCCTGGACAGCTAAGGGCAAAAATGCTAAATACTCTTTACAAAAAATTTGTATTCATAATCTCAGTGCTCTTTCCTGTGACGCAATCCACTCTGTATGCAAGTACCACCTGGCCCTCCTCTTGTTGCTCTGTGGAAACGGGTTTGCGGTATTGAACAAAGATTCGGTTGCTTCTACTGCTTGTTTTGTGTGAGAAATAAAGCTCTTTGTCTCTGACGCAAGAGGTTTTGTGTCTTCTAGCAACAGTCATGAAACTATGACAGGTGAACTGGTTAGCCCTAGAGAAGGATTAAATCTTAGGCCTTTCAGGATTATTGATATTCATGTGATAGATTAAGTAGTAGAATTTAATCTATCCTATCTATCTGAATCAATATGGATGAATCAGAAAAGCAATTTGTTGAGGCAAAAACCATAGATTACCTGAAAGTATCATTCTTTTCATAGAAAATAGACTAAGTAATATATCTTTTAGTTGTACATACGTATGGGGTAAGCCTATTGAAAAAGGCATGCAACTAAAATCATAGTAGGTTCTTCTGTTGGGTATTAGGGACCAAGGATGTGGTGTAGAGTATGTACAGTCTGTCAAGGGTACACAGATGCTTCACAGGGGTTGACAAAATCATGTTCCTTCTACTGAGTAGCAGGTACATTCATTTAATTTGCTTCTTTAAACTCTACACATATCTATTTCTACCTTCTTTAATATGTTTGATATCTTAGTGCACATTTAAAAGTATCAAAAGAAACTGAAAGAAAAAAAAAAATAGGGTAAGATGGAAGGCCCCCCTTCTAATGTTGTAGCCACGGGTTCTGGGAAACAAACTCACTCAGAAGGACAATGCAGAAAATGGAGTGCAGTTTATTATACCAGAGGGCCCAAGGCAGAGTCTCCTCTTAGCCAAGGACCCTGACCAGTTTTTGTGAAAACTTTATATACCCTAAGTGTACGTGCCCAAACCCACCTCCCCCAATTCCCTGAAACTAGTCTGAACAAAGGAAAAAGATAGATATAATCAATGTCAACCCGTGATTCATATGCCTAAAACCTAACTAGTTAACAGTGGACAATTATCAGTAGGTTTGTAGTCATTCCCCAATAAGCCTAATAGAATGTGTGATTCTATTTGGTTACACAGATAATTAGGGTATTCTTTTAGGTGATGGATCACGCTTCTCTGGTGGCTCAGAGGTTAAAGCGTCTACCTGCAATGCAGGAGACCTGGGTTTGATCCCTGAGTCAGGAAGATTCCCTCTGGAGAAGGAAATGGCAACCCACTCCAGTATTCTTGCCTGGAGAATCCCATGGACAGAGGAGCCTGGTGCGCTACAGTCCATGGGTCGCAAA
>SJYX01021485.1:542812-575048 GCA_006410675.1 Oreotragus oreotragus | reverse complement strand
ACTGAATCGGTGATGCCATCCAACCATCTTATCCTCTGTCGTCCCCTTCTCCTCCTGCCCTCAATCTTTCCCAGCATCAGGGGTCTTTTCCAATTACTTGGCTGTTCGCATCAGGTAGTCAAAGTATTGGAGTTTCTGCTTCAGCAGCAGTCCTTCCAATGAATATTCAGGGTTGATTTCCTTTAGGATTGACTGGTTTGATCTCCTTGCTGTCCAAGGAACTCTCAAGAGACTTCTCAAGAAGTCAAGATTTACCATGATATGTTCATTTAAGTGGAGGACAGGGGAGCCTGGCATGCTGAACTCCGTGGGCTCAGAGTCCTACACAACTCGGTGACTGAACAACAATTATTTAAGTAGCTGAGTTTGCCTCCGATCCTTATGCAGCACCCTATCCACAGACTAGAAGCCCCCTCTGGGTAGGGACGGGGTCACTCTCGTATCCTTAGCACACAGCTCCACTGCCTGGCACATAGTAGGCCCACAGCAGCTAACTGCTCCCTGTCGAATGAATGAACTTCTGTTTGCTAGGGATGGGGAGATGTCTGGGTACAGGGAGGATGTCAGAGCAAGTGTGGAGAGCGGGATGGAAGAGGAAGAAAGGAGACAGGAGGAGAGACAGAAACACATACCCCAGAGACCATCGAGCCCCAGATTCTACCCTCAATTTCAGTCTCATTTCACCGGCATCCCCAGGGCAAGAAGACTCTTGAAAACCATCCATGTGAATCAAACCCACAGGAGGGAAATGCTGATCTCTTAGTGAGAAAGGCCCTGTATTCCTTTAAAGACAGCTCGATGCCTTTCCAGGGACCTGTGACTCATACCTACTGCCTTGGAAACAGTCGGCCTTGCCCCTGAGGAAGGAGGGGTATTATACGTAAGTTTGGAGCTGACCGCGACCCCAAGGTGGGCGGTGGGTTTCCTAAGGGCCCCCCCAACGTGTTAGAATCGGAGCTGGGATCTGAAACTGGAGCTCTTGACTCCCAGCTCTCTGGTGGGGTGGCGTAGGGTTGCCAGATTTAGCAAATTAAAAAACAGGATGCCCAATTCAATTTGAATTTCAGATGAACAACAAAAAATTTTTTTTAGTGTAAGTGTGTCCCAAGTGTTATACGAGACATACTTATACTAAATAATTATTGTTGTTCATCTGAAATTCAAATTTAACTGGGCATCCTGTATTTTATCTGGCAATGGGTGAGGAGTAGGACTGCAGGGTGGAGGCGGGGGAACATTTAATCCCTGCTTCACTACCGAACAGGCTTATCTGGGGACCTGAGTCCCCAAGCTCTCTAGAAAACGCAGAGCCTGTTTGTCCCCTGGGCAGAGCTGGCCACCTTCTGACCTCTTTGGCTTCCTTAACTCACCGGCTTCAGCCTCGGATCAGACCCCGGCCTTCGCCTGGACACTGGTTCTCAACTCAGAACCTTAGAATTATCTGCCCAGGCTGCACCCCAGGCCAACAGCAGGCTCTCGGGGGATTGCACTCAGGAATCGGGAGCTCTCAAAGCTCCCCAGGCGACTCCAGCAGGCAGGCGAGGTTGAGAACCACTGTGTAGCAGGACCCGCTTGCTTCTCGGCAGCTGAGGGCATGTTAGTTCTGCTTTTGCCTCCTGGAAGAGCCTTGGGAACCACTGCAGTCTCAGCCACTGCCCTTTACAAAGCAACGTGCTGCAGGCCCTTCTGCCTTGGGCTTCTCTCAGCCCTTTCCGGTTGATTCTGAGGAGTTCTCCTTTCGGATGATGACAGTTCCCGTTACCCCATGGTTCAACAGGAAGGCAGGAGTGGGGACCCCCACCCCCACCCCACCCCTCTTCTGGGATCCATGTGCCTCTGCTGGGATCTGGAACAACCAGAGAGCCTCTTGGGGATCCAGGATCAAGGCCAAGCAGAAAGCAGGTTATTCTCTGAGCTGACTCTTTGGGCCCCATCCTTGCGGCTGGGTTGGCTCTGTCCGCTGTGGGTATCTGTTACCCCTCCATTCTTCTCCCCCAGAGCAAAAAGTGCGCATGTGCTTACTTGTCTCTCTGTGTAATCTTCCCCACTAGACCAGCTCCAGGAAGGCAGGGGACAGGTCTGTCTTCTCAGTCCCCGGATCTTGGCTGGTGGCTGGAGCCGGGGCTCCGTGAATATTTATGTTCACTGGTGGATTAACCCTTAGCAATTATGAATTCTTATCCTGCCCTTGTATAGATAAGGAAACAGAGGCACAGAGAGGGGCAGGGGCCTCCCTCAGGTTGCTGAGTGAAGACTAAAGCTCAAGACTCTGATTCCCATTCTGGGGCTCTTTCCACTCAGGAGGGCCCCCACATCTACTCCTGCCCGTGTCACCCCTCTCAGCCCTGTTCTGAGTCATCAGCTTTGCCTTTCAAGCTCTCCTGTGGGCAGACAGACACACGTGTATACGCACACACACTATATCCTGTCCAGAGGCTTCCCTCTGCAAAGGGTCAGGGGGCCCCTGACAGTGGGTGAAGGCGCAGGCAGAGGTGGGAGCAGACATGTATTCTGTAGAAAACACCAGAAGTCCTTCTAGCTGAAGCCTCCTCTGCCAGACAGACTTCCAGTGAAGACGCCTGCCAGGTGTGCAAGGACTTCTGTGTAGACAGGCTTCGCGGGGTGGACCTTGCCCTCCCCCCACCTCCTCTCACCTTGGAAGAAAGGCTGAGCTGCCCTCAAGCGCAAAGAGCCTCCGTCTCCCTAGAGCAGTCCCCAGCCTGAAGATCCACAAGCAGGATTTGGGGCCGAGTAGCGACTTCACCTTCACTTTTCACTTTCATGCACTGGAGAAGGAAATGGCAACCCACTCCAATGTTCTTGCCTGGAGAATCCCGGGGACAGGGGAGCCTGGCGGGCTGCTGTCTATGGGGTCTCACAGAGTTGGACACACCTGAAGTGACTTAGCGGCTGCAGCAGCAGCAGAACCAACCCACACACCCCTCTCCTGGATGTGAGGCCCTCATTGAGGCTCAGTTTCCTGATCAAGAAAATAATAACATTGCCCTGGACAGGCAGTGGTGAAGATGATTCACAGGGTGCTGAGTTTCCTGTTAGGTGCTCGGCCAAAGTGCTTTCCCAGATCCTCTGCCCTGGGATCCCAGCGACATTCTAAGCTGCACTTGAGCACAGTTAGCAGGAATCCAATGCTGACCCCCTAATTGGACAAATCGATATCATCAGTCCCTTCCTGAGCTGTGATCAGAAGGTGGCTTTTTTGGTAATTTCATGAACGATGATGGCTTCCCAACAGGCTCCAAAGAGACTGAGTTCCTTTCAGAGATCTCCCTGCCTTTTTAAAACAATTTATTTTATTGGAATATAGTTGATTTACAATGTTGTGTTAATTTCTACTGCACAGCAAAGTGATTCGTTTATACATATAATGTTCTTTTTCATAGTCTTTTCCATTATGGTTTAATCACAGGATATCTGATGCAAAGGGCCGACTCATGGGAAAATACTGTGATGCTGGGAAAGATTGAAGGCAAAAGGAAAAGGGGGCAGCGGAGGATGAGATGGTTAGATAGCATCACCAACTCAATGGACATGAATCTGAGCAAACTTCGGAAGCGCATGAAGGACAAGGAAGCCTGGCGTGCTGCGGTCCGTGGGGTCCCAAGGAGTCGGACACACCTTAGCGACTGAACAACAGCATGAACAGCTGAATATAGTTCCCTGTGCCATACAGTAGGACCTTGGTGTTTTCCCTGACTTTTGAAGTCATGCCAAGAAGGTAAGCAAGCATTTGCACCGCAGGGCACTGGAGGCAGCTTTGCAATAGGTCTTCCTGGGAGGGTAAATGTCAGAGGAGACGGAACCTGACAGACTTCAGTAGGCAGGATGAACCCCAGAAACCTCAGGGATGGCATTTGCTCTCAGACATCTGTTTCTCAGTAGTTTAAAAAAATGTGTGTGTGTGTGTGCTGGTGAAATATGTGTCGTTGTTGCTCAGTTGCTAAGTCGAGTCTGACACTTTGTGACCTTATGGACTGCAGCATGCCAGGCTTCCCTGTCCTTCATAATCTCCTGGAGTTTGTTCAGATTCATGTCCATTGAGTCAGTGATGCTGTCTAACCACCTTATCCTCTGCCGCCACCTTATTCTCTGCTGCCCCCTTCTCCTTTTGCCTTCAATCTTTCCCAGCATCAGGGTCTTTTCCAACAACCCTTTTAACCATTTTTAAGTGTATAGTTCATTGATATTAAATACATTCACATTGTGTGCAACCGTCTCCGGAATTTTTCTGTTCCCTCATAGTTCAGTTGATAAAGAATCGGCCTGCAATGCAGGAGACCCCAGTTTGATTCCTGGGTCGGAAAGAAGGGATAGCCTACCCACTCCGGTATTCTTGGGCTTCCCTTGTGGCTCAACTGGTAAAGAATCTGCCTGCAATGCGGGAGACCTGGGTTCGATCCTTGGGTTGGGAAGATCCCCTAGAGAAGGGAAAGTCTACCCACTGCAGTATTCTGGCCTGGAGAATTCCATGGACTGTATAGTCTATGGGGTCGTGAAGAGTCGGACACAACTGAGCGACTTTCACATCCTGAAACTCTGTATCCATTCAAGAGGGACTCCTCATTCCCCTCTCTCCCCAGCCCCTCCCAACCTCTCTCCTACTTTCTGACTGGATGAATTTGACTGTACTAGGTACCTCCTATAAATGGTATCGTGCAATATTTGTCCTTCTGTGTCTGGCTTATTTTGCTCAGCATAATATTTTCAAGGTTCATCTATGTTGTAGCATATGTCAGAATTTTCTTCCTTTTTAAGGCTAAATAATATACTGTTGTATATATAGACCACATTTCATCCATCAATGGGCATTTGAGTTGTTTCTACCTTTTGGCAGTAATAATGCTATGAACGTGGATGTACAAATATTTGGTCAAGTCCCACTTTCAATTATTTTGAGTGTGTATCCACATCAAAATATAACCTGAGGCATATTAAATTTTTTTAAGAATTAAAAAAAATGGATTCAAATCAGGCAGCAGTCAATCTAGCAGACAGAAAGGAGCTCCGAGGAGCTGAACAGAAGGAAAGACTTGTGGGCAGAAGGGAATGGGAACAAGCAAGTTACACAAGGCAAAAAAAGTGGGTTGGTTATTGCAAAATTACTTTCCTTCCGGGCTTGGCAGGGGTCAGTCAGGCAGATGACCTAACTAACGCCGATCAGACAATTCCTGATTGACTGGTTTAAGATTCCATTTCTGGGAGAGCCAAAACTGTCATTCAGTCTCAGTTTGGTGACACGGGCTTTAGCAGGAACAACTTTATTTTGGTCCTGTTACCTTGTTTTTAACACCCAGAAGGAGGGTTGCTGGATCTCATGCTAATTTTACGTTAGACTTTTTGAGGAGCTCCACAGCAGCTGCACAGTCAATACTCCCATCAGTAATGCCCCGGGGTTCCAGTTTCTCCACATGGGTGTGAACACTTGTTTTCTGGTTGGCAGCTTATGTGCTCACTCGTTTCTGTTTGTTTTCTAGTTTGCTTTGCCGAAACGCGCACTTGCTTTGCTTTTATTGTTCTGTGTTGTGCCTGTGCGGGGGGTGCTTCGTTTTGGCCACACCACGAGGCTTGCACCATCCCGGTTCCCTGACCAGGGGTTCAGCCTGGACCCTCGGCAGCCACAGCGCAGAGTCCTGCTGCGCACATTTATCTCTGCGTCTTGGTGAGCACATGCGTGCGCTCTTTGCTGCTGAGTACATTCCTAGGGATAGATTTGCTGAGTCATAGGATATATGTATGTTAGGTATGGTCAGTTCTTCCGGTTTCACAAAGTGGCTCTACCGAATTATAGTCCTGCCAACCACGTTTGAGAGTTCCTGTTGCTCCACGTCGTTGCTAACACTTGGTATGGGCTCTCCTTTCTGTTTTAATCGACTTTCCAGCCACTTTTTTAAAATTTAGGAATGGGACCCAATTTGTTTCCTTTCCCACCTCTTGGAACGACTCCATTGGTCAGAGCTGATAGCCCTGGGCTGGCCCCCAGTCTGAAGGCACCTCTATGTGGGCCGGCCAGAAGGTCAGTTAACTCTCTGGTGGAGGTTGATCTAAGCTCCACTCCATGGAATCATTCTGTATTAAGTATTCAGTGCTGTGATTCAAAAGACGCATACCCTTGGCCATTCATATGACTAAAATATACTTTTCCTGTATTTGGTTCCTGTCCATGGTTCTTGGCTCACAGCTCCCCAAGCCCTTGGAATTTCCTTTGCAATATGATCAGTGGGAGTATCTTTTTTAGTGATTTGTGGTCTCTTGTAAATCTCTTCAGAGACACAGAGGTGAAATGAGTGGTTGGTTATGTGTGTGTGTGTGCGTGCGTGTGTGTGCGCGCGTGTGTGTACGTGTGTGTGCACACGTGTGTGCGTGCATGTGTTTAAGTCTCTTCAGTTGTGTCTGACTCTTTGCAACCCTATGGACTGTAGCCCTCCCGGCTTCTCTGTTCATGGGATTCTCCAGGCAAGAGTACTGGTGTTGCTGAGCCCTCTTCCAAGGGATCTTCCTGACCCAGGGATCAAACTTGTGCCTCTTAGCTCTCCTGCATTGGCAGGCAGGTTCTTCACCACCAGCGCCACCTGGGGAGCCCTTTTTTATTCACAACAAACCCCTTCCCACTGCAACTAGGTTTATGTTAATGAGGTGACTTCTGTATAGCGCCTAAGGATGGAGGCTTGTTGTCAGGGAAACCACCATGAATACAGGAGTGAACTGATTTCCAGGTTGGGAAGAAGGAGGTTGAATCAATTGCCAATGGCCAATGCATTAATCAATCATGCCTAAGTAATAAAGCCTCCATTAAAAAACAAAAGGCGCGAGGGTTCCGAGAACTGACATGTAGGGGAACCAGAACGCTTCCATGTGCTACCTGAGTTCAGTTCAGTTGCTCAGTCATGTCCAACTCTTTGAGACCCCATTGACTGCAGCACACCAGGCTTCCCTGTCCATCACCAACTCCTAGAGCTTGTTCAAACTCATGTCCATTGAGTCGGTGATGCCATCCAACCATCTCATCCTCTGTCATCCCCTTCTCCTCCTGCCTTCAATCTTTCCCAGCATCAGGGTCTTTTCCAAGGAGTCAGTTCTTCGCAGCAGGTGGCCAAAGTATTGGAGAGTCAGCTTCAACATCAGTCCTTCCAATGAATATTCAGGACTGATTTCCTTTAGGATTGACTGGTTTGATCTCCTTGCAGTCCAAGGAACTCTCAAGAGTATTCTCCAACACCACAGTTCAAAAGCATCAATTGTGCTTCCTGGCCAGCCCTAAACTCTCCGAGGACAGAGGCTCTTTTGTTCAAGACCGCACCCTCTTCATCTGACCGTTGAGTTGGGTTCTTTAATATCCTCTGTAATAAACCCGTAATCTGGTGATTGAACTGGCTTCTTGAGTTTTGTGAGCAGAGAAGGCAATGGTGACTCACTCCAGTACTCTTGCCTGGAAAATCCCATAGACGGAGGAGCCTGGAAGGCTGCAGTCCATGGGGTTGCTGAGGGTTGGACACGACTGAGCGGCTTCACTTTCACTTTTCACTTTCATGCATTGGAGAAGGAAATGGCAACCCACTCCAGTGTTCTTGCCTGGAGAATCCCAGGGACAGGGGAGCCTGGTGGGCTGCCGTCTATGGGGTTGCACAGAGTCAGATATGACTGAAGTGACTTAGCAGCTAGCAAATTTACTGCACTCAAGGAGGAAACTTTGATTTACAGTTGATCAGTCAGAAACACAGGTAACAACCTGGGTTTGTGCTTGGTACCTGCAGTGGAGGGCAGTCTGGATGAATTGAACCTTTAACCTATGGAATCCGATGCCATCTCCAGGCAGATGGTGTCAGGACTAAACTGAATTCTCAGACACCCTCCTGGTGTGGGGGAATTCCTTGTTGTTGTGAAGAAGCCTTCTACACACACTGAAACTGGGGCCAGGAATCCCAGAAAGTGTGGGATTAGGACCACCCAGTCAAAGGCTTTCCTCGGGACATACAGTATCAGCAGGGAGCAGATGACATGGGTCAGGACTCTTGTGGTGACCCTAAGCACTCCCGCCCTATGGGGTGACCTGGGACCTGAGGGATCGTGTGACTAATGCCTGCCTCTACTATAGCTTCTGCTCTTCCCTGGTGGCTCAGATCATAAAGAATCTGCCTGCAATGCAGGAGACCCAGGTTCGATCCCTGGGTCAGGAAAATCCCCGGAGAAGGGAATGGCCACCCACTCCATTATTCTTGCCTGGAGAATTCCACAGACAGAGGTGCCTAGCCAGCTATAGTCCACGGGATCGCAGACTCCGACACGCGTGAGTGACTAACGCACACACACTTTATGGCTTTCGTTTCCCACCTGTGCCCTCAACCCAGCATTGCCTGTAGGTTCCACAAGCGTTGTAGCTGGAAGGCGTTTGGCTTCTGCATAGGTAATGGTTTTCAAATGTATGTGGATCCCTTTGTGGTTAGTAACACTTGACTTGACTGAGAGCTTTGCAGTATTCAGTCATCTTTTGTGTTATGTTTTCTCGGCTCGTGACTTCACAAAAATACAACTATTAATAAATGGGGTGGGAATAGGTCAAACTGAAATGTGCAGAAAACAAGAGCGAGNCGCATGAAGGACAAGGAAGCCTGGCGTGCTGCGGTCCGTGGGGTCCCAAGGAGTCGGACACACCTTAGCGACTGAACAACAGCATGAACAGCTGAATATAGTTCCCTGTGCCATACAGTAGGACCTTGGTGTTTTCCCTGACTTTTGAAGTCATGCCAAGAAGGTAAGCAAGCATTTGCACCGCAGGGCACTGGAGGCAGCTTTGCAATAGGTCTTCCTGGGAGGGTAAATGTCAGAGGAGACGGAACCTGACAGACTTCAGTAGGCAGGATGAACCCCAGAAACCTCAGGGATGGCATTTGCTCTCAGACATCTGTTTCTCAGTAGTTTTAAAAAATGTGTGTGTGTGTGTGCTGGTGAAATATGTGTCGTTGTTGCTCAGTTGCTAAGTCGAGTCTGACACTTTGTGACCTTATGGACTGCAGCATGCCAGGCTTCCCTGTCCTTCATAATCTCCTGGAGTTTGTTCAGATTCATGTCCATTGAGTCAGTGATGCTGTCTAACCACCTTATCCTCTGCCGCCACCTTATTCTCTGCTGCCCCCTTCTCCTTTTGCCTTCAATCTTTCCCAGCATCAGGGTCTTTTCCAACAACCCTTTTAACCATTTTTAAGTGTATAGTTCATTGATATTAAATACATTCACATTGTGTGCAACCGTCTCCGGAATTTTTCTGTTCCCTCATAGTTCAGTTGATAAAGAATCGGCCTGCAATGCAGGAGACCCCAGTTTGATTCCTGGGTCGGAAAGAAGGGATAGCCTACCCACTCCGGTATTCTTGGGCTTCCCTTGTGGCTCAACTGGTAAAGAATCTGCCTGCAATGCGGGAGACCTGGGTTCGATCCTTGGGTTGGGAAGATCCCCTAGAGAAGGGAAAGTCTACCCACTCCAGTATTCTGGCCTGGAGAATTCCATGGACTGTATAGTCTATGGGGTCGTGAAGAGTCGGACACAACTGAGCGACTTTCACATCCTGAAACTCTGTATCCATTCAAGAGGGACTCCTCATTCCCCTCTCTCCCCAGCCCCTCCCAACCTCTCTCCTACTTTCTGACTGGATGAATTTGACTGTACTAGGTACCTCCTATAAATGGTATCGTGCAATATTTGTCCTTCTGTGTCTGGCTTATTTTGCTCAGCATAATATTTTCAAGGTTCATCTATGTTGTAGCATATGTCAGAATTTTCTTCCTTTTTAAGGCTAAATAATATACTGTTGTATATATAGACCACATTTCATCCATCAATGGGCATTTGAGTTGTTCCTACCTTTTGGCAGTAATAATGCTATGAACGTGGATGTACAAATATTTGGTCAAGTCCCACTTTCAATTATTTTGAGTGTGTATCCACATCAAAATATAACCTGAGGCATATTAAATTTTTTTAAGAATTAAAAAAAATGGATTCAAATCAGGCAGCAGTCAATCTAGCAGACAGAAAGGAGCTCCGAGGAGCTGAACAGAAGGAAAGACTTGTGGGCAGAAGGGAATGGGAACAAGCAAGTTACACAAGGCGAAAAAAGTGGGTTGGTTATTGCAAAATTACTTTCCTTCCGGGCTTGGCAGGGGTCAGTCAGGCAGATGACCTAACTAACGCCGATCAGACAATTCCTGATTGACTGGTTTAAGATTCCATTTCTGGGAGAGCCAAAACTGTCATTCAGTCTCAGTTTGGTGACACGGGCTTTAGCAGGAACAACTTTATTTTGGTCCTGTTACCTTGTTTTTAACACCCAGAAGGAGGGTTGCTGGATCTCATGCTAATTTTACGTTAGACTTTTTGAGGAGCTCCACAGCAGCTGCACAGTCAATACTCCCATCAGTAATGCCCCGGGGTTCCAGTTTCTCCACATGGGTGTGAACACTTGTTTTCTGGTTGGCAGCTTATGTGCTCACTCGTTTCTGTTTGTTTTCTAGTTTGCTTTGCCGAAACGCGCACTTGCTTTGCTTTTATTGTTCTGTGTTGTGCCTGTGCGGGGGGTGCTTCGTTTTGGCCACACCACGAGGCTTGCACCATCCCGGTTCCCTGACCAGGGGTTCAGCCTGGACCCTCGGCAGCCACAGCGCAGAGTCCTGCTGCGCACATTTATCTCTGCGTCTTGGTGAGCACATGCGTGCGCTCTTTGCTGCTGAGTACATTCCTAGGGATAGATTTGCTGAGTCATAGGATATATGTATGTTAGGTATGGTCAGTTCTTCCGGTTTCACAAAGTGGCTCTACCGAATTATAGTCCTGCCAACCACGTTTGAGAGTTCCTGTTGCTCCACGTCGTTGCTAACACTTGGTATGGGCTCTCCTTTCTGTTTTAATCGACTTTCCAGCCACTTTTTTAAAATTTAGGAATGGGACCCAATTTGTTTCCTTTCCCACCTCTTGGAACGACTCCATTGGTCAGAGCTGATAGCCCTGGGCTGGCCCCCAGTCTGAAGGCACCTCTATGTGGGCCGGCCAGAAGGTCAGTTAACTCTCTGGTGGAGGTTGATCTAAGCTCCACTCCATGGAATCATTCTGTATTAAGTATTCAGTGCTGTGATTCAAAAGACGCATACCCTTGGCCATTCATATGACTAAAATATACTTTTCCTGTATTTGGTTCCTGTCCATGGTTCTTGGCTCACAGCTCCCCAAGCCCTTGGAATTTCCTTTGCAATATGATCAGTGGGAGTATCTTTTTTAGTGATTTGTGGTCTCTTGTAAATCTCTTCAGAGACACAGAGGTGAAATGAGTGGTTGGTTATGTGTGTGTGTGTGCGTGCGTGTGTGTGCGCGCGTGTGTGTACGTGTGTGTGCACACGTGTGTGCGTGCATGTGTTTAAGTCTCTTCAGTTGTGTCTGACTCTTTGCAACCCTATGGACTGTAGCCCTCCCGGCTTCTCTGTTCATGGGATTCTCCAGGCAAGAGTACTGGTGTTGCTGAGCCCTCTTCCAAGGGATCTTCCTGACCCAGGGATCAAACTTGTGCCTCTTAGCTCTCCTGCATTGGCAGGCAGGTTCTTCACCACCAGCGCCACCTGGGGAGCCCTTTTTTATTCACAACAAACCCCTTCCCACTGCAACTAGGTTTATGTTAATGAGGTGACTTCTGTATAGCGCCTAAGGATGGAGGCTTGTTGTCAGGGAAACCACCATGAATACAGGAGTGAACTGATTTCCAGGTTGGGAAGAAGGAGGTTGAATCAATTGCCAATGGCCAATGCATTAATCAATCATGCCTAAGTAATAAAGCCTCCATTAAAAAACAAAAGGCGCGAGGGTTCCGAGAACTGACATGTAGGGGAACCAGAACGCTTCCATGTGCTACCTGAGTTCAGTTCAGTTGCTCAGTCATGTCCAACTCTTTGAGACCCCATTGACTGCAGCACACCAGGCTTCCCTGTCCATCACCAACTCCTAGAGCTTGTTCAAACTCATGTCCATTGAGTCGGTGATGCCATCCAACCATCTCATCCTCTGTCATCCCCTTCTCCTCCTGCCTTCAATCTTTCCCAGCATCAGGGTCTTTTCCAAGGAGTCAGTTCTTCGCAGCAGGTGGCCAAAGTATTGGAGAGTCAGCTTCAACATCAGTCCTTCCAATGAATATTCAGGACTGATTTCCTTTAGGATTGACTGGTTTGATCTCCTTGCAGTCCAAGGAACTCTCAAGAGTATTCTCCAACACCACAGTTCAAAAGCATCAATTGTGCTTCCTGGCCAGCCCTAAACTCTCCGAGGACAGAGGCTCTTTTGTTCAAGACCGCACCCTCTTCATCTGACCGTTGAGTTGGGTTCTTTAATATCCTCTGTAATAAACCCGTAATCTGGTGATTGAACTGGCTTCTTGAGTTTTGTGAGCAGAGAAGGCAATGGTGACTCACTCCAGTACTCTTGCCTGGAAAATCCCATAGACGGAGGAGCCTGGAAGGCTGCAGTCCATGGGGTTGCTGAGGGTTGGACACGACTGAGCGGCTTCACTTTCACTTTTCACTTTCATGCATTGGAGAAGGAAATGGCAACCCACTCCAGTGTTCTTGCCTGGAGAATCCCAGGGACAGGGGAGCCTGGTGGGCTGCCGTCTATGGGGTTGCACAGAGTCAGATATGACTGAAGTGACTTAGCAGCTAGCAAATTTACTGCACTCAAGGAGGAAACTTTGATTTACAGTTGATCAGTCAGAAACACAGGTAACAACCTGGGTTTGTGCTTGGTACCTGCAGTGGAGGGCAGTCTGGATGAATTGAACCTTTAACCTATGGAATCCGATGCCATCTCCAGGCAGATGGTGTCAGGACTAAACTGAATTCTCAGACACCCTCCTGGTGTGGGGGAATTCCTTGTTGTTGTGAAGAAGCCTTCTACACACACTGAAACTGGGGCCAGGAATCCCAGAAAATGTGGGATTAGGACCACCCAGTCAAAGGCTTTCCTCGGGACATACAGTATCAGCAGGGAGCAGATGACATGGGTCAGGACTCTTGTGGTGACCCTAAGCACTCCCGCCCTATGGGGTGACCTGGGACCTGAGGGATCGTGTGACTAATGCCTGCCTCTACTATAGCTTCTGCTCTTCCCTGGTGGCTCAGATCATAAAGAATCTGCCTGCAATGCAGGAGACCCAGGTTCGATCCCTGGGTCAGGAAAATCCCCGGAGAAGGGAATGGCCACCCACTCCATTATTCTTGCCTGGAGAATTCCACAGACAGAGGTGCCTAGCCAGCTATAGTCCACGGGATCGCAGACTCCGACACGCGTGAGTGACTAACGCACACACACTTTATGGCTTTCGTTTCCCACCTGTGCCCTCAACCCAGCATTGCCTGTAGGTTCCACAAGCGTTGTAGCTGGAAGGCGTTTGGCTTCTGCATAGGTAATGGTTTTCAAATGTATGTGGATCCCTTTGTGGTTAGTAACACTTGACTTGACTGAGAGCTTTGCAGTATTCAGTCATCTTTTGTGTTATGTTTTCTCGGCTCGTGACTTCACAAAAATACAACTATTAATAAATGGGGTGGGAATAGGTCAAACTGAAATGTGCAGAAAACAAGAGCGAGCAGAAGGACTTGGATGCCAGTCAGTGTGGCCACTTGGAGGTTACCAAAGCATGAGGGGTGTCATGGGATGCTTCAGATCTTCTACCTGCCTTGAAAGATCCAGGTTAAGCGGCTTGAGACCCTCTTCTTCATACTTCACCACGCCTCCAGCTATCTCCAATGGATGCTCACGATTGCTCTCTTGGTATCTCCTAGTCTAGATTCCTGCAGCCTCATCCCAGTATCCCCCCCACCACACACACACACACACCTGCTGCTGTGATTGCTCTTCAAAGTGCTTCACCCAAGCACAGGCCTGGCCCTTGATGATGGGGTGATCAAGCTGGACCACAAGGGCAAGACTGCCCAGGCTCAAAGCTCAGCTCTTCCACTGACAGACAGCTGACTGACCTTGGGCAAGGCTCTCTGTCTCTCTGGGCTTTGATTTGCTCGTTATAAAATAGGGGCAAGTGTGGCCCCCTCCTGTCCAGACTGGTTGACGGTCACATGAGTTGATGGGGGTAAAGCCTCCAGTGCCTGGTAGTTAGGGGGCACAGCCATCATTTTTATCCATCCTCTACCAAGTACTACCAAGGGCTTCCCTCGTAGCTCAGTTGGTGAAGAATCTGTCTGTATTGTAGGAGACACAGGTTCAATTCCTGGGTCAGGAAGACCGCTGGAGTAGGGATAGGCTACCCACTCCAGTATTCTAGGGCTTCCCTTGTGGCTCAGCTGGTAAAGAATCTGCCTGCAATGTGGGTTTGATCCACATTGGGAAGATCCCCTGGAGAAGGGAAAAGCTACCCACATCAGTTTTCTGGCCTGGAGAATTCCATGTACTGTAATGTCCGTGGGGTCGCAAAGAGTTGGACACGGCTGAGCGACTTTCCCTTTCACCAAGTACTACTGTTTACAATTGATTTCATTTTAGTGTGTGTGTGTGTGTGTGTGTGTGTGTGTGTGTGTGTGTGTTTTACCTTTTGGCCACGTTTCTCTGCATGTGGGATCTTAGTTCTCCTACCAGGGCTCGAACCCTTACCCTCTGCAGTAGAAGCTTGGAGTCTTAACCACTGGACCGTCAGGGAAGTCCCTGTAACTGATATTATGGAAGGTGGACAGAGCAGGGGGGTCACAGTGCAGCACCAGAACGACTTACAGCTGAACCAGAGGCCTCACCGTGTTTATCATCTCTCGTCTGTCTTAGGAAGTGCCCAGCAGCCTGCTGTCTCCTCTGGCCCAGACCTGACGCCGTTTCTTGGAGCCTGTTCACCAACCCCCTCTCCAGTCCTGCCCTCCTCTTAGCCATCAGAAGGTGCAAAGTTGATTTTGCAGAGCATCTACATTTTGGTCTCAGCTGCTGTCTTGTAAAAGAGGCTCTAAGACAATGATACTCAATTAGGAAGGGTCTGGGAAAACTGTAAGGGTGTGTTTTTTTTTGTCACAATGTGTGTGTGTAACCAGTTATTATATATACACACCAAGTAATTTTGCACGCTTCTAATATACACAGAATCTTCCAGGAACACAACCCCATTATGTACACGGAAGGAGAAGATTGTCCTTTGTTTTGTTCGGAATTTTGCCAGGACTCGTTGCCCATTTCACGTCACCAGCTTCAGCACGGCTCGTGGTGTGTGAGTCACCTTCAGGAGGACCACTTGGGCCTGTCTGCCTCTGTGGCTGTCACGTTCCCAGTGGGGCCACTAGGAGCACGCGTCAGGGCTACGTCAGCGCGTTTCCTCCGCAGTCGGCTTGTGTGTTTTCACCTTGAAATTATTTTATTATAAATGACTTCCCTTTAATTTCTTCTTCATACTATGGTCAGGATATCACATCGATTTGCTTTCAAAAAAACATGTGTGAGGGCATGTGTGATCACTTAGGAATTCCATTTCAGCTTGGCAACAGGGGAACAAAATATTTGCAATGTTGCTGTTAGGTTGCTAAGTCATGTCCGACTCTTTTCAGCCTCGTGGACAGTAGCCCGCCAGTCTCCTCTGTCCTGGGGATTTCCCAGGCCAGAATACTGGAGTGGCTTGCCATTTCCTTCTGCAGGGGATCTTCCCGACCCAGGATTCAAATGTTTGTCTCCTGCACTGGCAGGCGGATTCTTTACCGCTGAGCCGCCAGAGAAGCCCTAAGATATTTGCAAAATGTTTCTCTTCTGAAAGGGGCTTGGGTCTGCCAGGGTTGCCAGCTACCTCTCAAAGGCCCACCTCTGCATAATTTAATAACCCATTCTTTTTCACACAAACAATAATTAACATTGTTTATTTTCAAAATTCAGACTTGTTATTCCTCTCACTTAAATAGTAGATACTTGAAATCAACATAAAAAAACCTAGGTATTAAAAACATTTAATAATTTTTGCCCCTTCCCCCCTCCCCCAAATAAATCCCTCCTTGAGCTCTTGCCAACTAGGAGTGATTGTTTCTGAAACGAAGTACTCAACTCACTCGATTGTGGAGGCTGCTACTGTCATTTATTCCTTAAAAAGAAAAAAATTGGCTGCACTGGGTCTTCCTTGCGGCACGCAGGCTCGGTCGTTGGAGCGCACAGGTTTAGTTGTGGCTTGTGGGGTCGGTCTTGGTTCCCTGACCAGGGTTTGAACCCAGGTCCCTTTCACTGGAAGGCAGATTCTGAACCCCTGGACCCCAGGGAAGTCTCCATTTATTCTTTTAAGCAGCTCTTTTCTCTCCCTTGTAAATGCTCTGGGTAACAATCCTGCTGCTGGTCCCCTTGCTCCCAGATCACTTCCTTCTTGATCGAGGCTCACAGACTGGCCCCATGAGATGGTCTCAATATCCGAAGGTGGCAAGGCCACATCTGGACCTAAGACTGTTCTGTGGTCCCATGTTGAAGTCAGAGCCCCTTAGCCTGGCCTTGCTGAGCCAGGGCACAGGATACGGCCTCCTCTCTGCTCACTCCTCCCACCCACCTTGCCATCCAGCCCCAGTTCCTGTGCCCAGGCTCCCTCCTCTGCTGGGTCCCCGAGCCCCACCACCACCCTCAGCTCCATCTAACAGGAATGTGCTATTCTCCTCTTCAGCAGAAACTCAGTCCTGAAGGTCCACTGAGAGAAGCTGGGCTTCCACTGGGGCCTGGACTGAGCAGGAGAGCAGTGGCCACTGGGGAAGGAAGAGCGAGATGTCGGGTTTTGGAAAATTCAGTCAAGAGCCCTTCTCTTCCCCATCCAAGCCTGGAACCCACTGGGAGAAACGCACAGCAGCTGTGCAGACAGAGGTCAAAACAGTTCCCTCTGTGACTTCAGATCCGTGGCCAAGGGCACTTCCTATGACCCCACCCTTGAACTTGACGTTCACCCACCCAAACCACCCAGTCCCCAGCCCAAGTGCTTCCAAAAGAGAAGGGGCTGGGCTGGGCGTGCCCAAGCTCTCCTCCCAAACTTGGCCATCAGTCACTTCTCTGCAGGGGAGGAGGAGGGAGTGAATTACAAGAGAGAGGCTGGAAGATTACTGCAATTCAACAGACACTCCTCCGCATGGAAACATGATAGGAGAGAGGGTGGGAGGAAGGGAAGCTGTGATGAAGACACCAGCCCCTGGTCAGTGTTGAGGGCAGGCTGGAGACGGGGCAGAGGCTCAGAGAGGAGGCTGAGGCCAGAGGAAACCATCGGAGTTAGGGACTGTGCAGAGAAATTCTCTAACTTAAAAAACTTTGATTATCACCAAAGCTGTATATGTACATTGTAGAACGTTGGAACACATAGATAAGCAAAAATAAGAAGACAAAACCATTTCTATTCCTACCATCTGGGGAGGATCACTGTAAATACCTTATTGTCTGTCTTCCCAGATCTCTGTTTGTGTGTATAGATATATATGATCATCAAGACAAGCTCATAATGCCCTTGTTGCATTGTAATCTGCTTCCCCGCCCCCCAATTAACAATCTCAACCTCTACATCAGAACGCTTTTGTCTTACCTGCACAGCACATTTTCAAAATCCCTCTTTGTCCCCCAAACGTCCTTTAAGCCGATGTAGACTAGGGTGCTGCCGGGACCCTCTGGCTGGCTGCACTTAGGTCTCTTTTGGTTTGGCAAGTCTTTTTCCTGTGACGGGCTTCCCTGGTGGCTCAGACAGTAAAGAGTCTGGCTGCAATGCAGGAGGCCAGGGTTCGATCCCCGGGTCAAAGGTCCCCTGGAGAAATGGCCATCAGTGTTGCCTGCCTTACTGCCCTCACTGCAGAATCCTTGCCTGGAAAATCCCCTGGACAGAGGAACCTAGCGGGCTACAGTCCATGGGGTCAAAAAGAGTCAGACACGACTGAGCGACTCACTCTTAACTTTCTTATGATGAAGACTTGTGAGGACCAGACTGGCTGTCTTGCCAATTGCTCCACCTCCAGGTTTCGTCTCCTTGTTTCCCTCTGGCCTTGTTACGTTCATTCTCCTGTCTCCTGCGTCACCAGAAGAATGTTGGACTTGGGTGACAAGGCATTTTGGATGAGGGCGTGTGGCAGGTGACAGTGGTCTCCTTCATAGAGTTATCACACCAGAAGCCACGTTTCATCTCAGGAGTCATGCTGACTCGCACTGACCATTTCTTGCAGGGCTGGGCCGAGGCGTCCTTGAGCTCCTTGGCTCATTTTAGCGCAGAAACTGAGGTCCAGAAAGCAACCTCCTGGGGCCCAAGCCCTACGGAGGGACCTCTCCCTCCAGGGAGCCCCTTTGGAACTTCCACATGGCCCCGAGATGCAGGAATCGTGACTCTCGTTCCAAGGAAACTAAGCCTCCATGTGGCTAAGTGACCAGAGCTGGGAGGTGAGCGCTGGTCTCTGCCTCCGGGTCTCTTCTCTTTCCCCTGCACCAGGCCACAGGGCACTGCCTGCCCTGCCCTTTTCAGGCGTATCTGACTCTGGAACCCTCTGGACTCAGCCTGTGGGTCCACCCCAGGGCATGTTGATGCCCTGAGCAGGCTCCACACCTGTCCTTGCCTTTCAGAGGCACAGGCCTTTGCCCTGGGCTGGGGGGCACGGGAACACAGCTGTCTAGACCCCAGAATGTGCCAGCTCAGCAGGGCTCAGATTTCCCTCTGAGGACAGAGCCTTTCACAGGCAATGGAGGACAGGAGGGAGACCTTGGGATTGGCTGCCCTGCCGCTCTCTGACTCTCTTTCCTGCAGGCTCCTGCTTTAACCTGAGAGTAAACTGGGTCTCAGAGAGTCTGCAGAGCTGCTGGCCTAGGGATGCCCAGGTGGATGGGGCAGAGCCAGAATGGGAATGTGGGACCCCGCCTCCTAACCTAGGGCAGCTTCCATGGCCCTCCATCCTCCCACACCATTCTGGAGGAGGTTCCCACTCACCAGCCAGTCCCAGCCCTAAAAGCTGGGGGAGGTAAAGAGAGCACTGGATAAGGAGTTCTGGTTACGATCCAGCCTGCTGTCCATGAGTCAGGCCTGTTCATTCATTCGTCAACACGCCTCATTTCCTGACAGGCACCACGTTTGCTTTAAATGTACTGGATACAGAGATAAAAAATGTTTTGGAATGAGATGGAATTGTTTTCATACCTTGGCTCGGTGACTCACATGTTATATAACCTTGGACAAGTTATTTAACCCCTCTTAACCTCAGTTCCTTTATCCACAAAACAATGATAAGTTTCTCTGGTTGCTTTGTTGAGAGAATTAAATGCATGGACAGTGTTTAATAATAGGAGCTCACACTTATATAATGTTTACAATGCGTGCCAGGCACCGCTCTACACGTTTCAGACAAATTAATTTGTTTCATCTGCACAACAGAAGCAGACAAAGCAGCTTATTAACATCTTCATTGGACAGGTGAGGTACCCAAGGCTCAGAGAAATTGAGTGACCTGTTCGGAGTCACACAGCATGTAAGCAGGGGAGCTGGGCTTCAAACCCAGGCAAACTGGTTCCACAATAACCTATGCTTATAAGCACAAGGCTTGGACTAAGACCTGGCCGTACCTTTCATAAACATAGGATGCTATCATTGGATCACAGAAGGGAAATGCTTTCTGTTAACACCCTTCTTGTTACTATGCTTGGTCCCTAATGTCCTCTGAGACCAAAGGAGCCTGTCCGCTGCACAGTCCGGGAAGGTGTATCAGGCAATGAAGGCGGCATTTGTGCTGTGTAACAAAACAGGCCCAAACTCGGTGGCTTTTTCTTTTTATTTCATTTGAAGGTCACCAGTTTTAAGGCTTTTAAATTTTCCTCTTCTTTCTTTTGCTGCACTGGGTCTTCTCTGCTGCACGTGGGCTTTCTCTAGCTGCAGGGAGTGGGGGCTACTCTCTAGCTGCAGTGCTCGGGTTTCTCTTGCTGGGTATCACGGGCTCTAGGTGTGCAGGCCTCAGCAGCTGGGGCACACGGGCTTAGTTGCCCCATGGCATGTGCGATCTTTTGAACCAGAGATTGAACCCATGTCCTCTGCATTGGCAGGTAGATTCTTAGCCACTGGACCACCGGGCAAGTCCCCAAACTCAGCAGCTTAAAAGGACAATCACTTCTCACACTCACGGGTCTACAGAGAGGCTGGGCTTGGCCATGACTCTGCTGCACGCTGAAGGTCCAGCTCAGCTCAGATGCTCCTCCTGGGGCCCAGCCTGAAAGGGCCCACATCTGCGTGTGTTCTTCCTTGGGCTATGGCAGATGTGCAAAGGGGGAAGGGCAAGCTCAGCCAGGAAAGCAGGTTTAGAACCCCCATTCACCTCATCCTCCAAGGGTCAAAGCAAGTCACATGATCAAGTTCACCATCAAGAGCAAGAAGGGACCCCCTCCCACCAGGAGGCTCGTCGTGAAGGGGTAACGTGCCAAAACCACTCCAGGGCAAGGAAGAATTGTGATCAAAATTTCAAACCTCCAAAGAAGGGAAGGGTCCAGGGCCGAGTGACTCAGCTTGGGGCCCACATCAGGCAGGAATCTCTCATGAGCCCAGAGGTCCTGGGCTACATCCAGTTCTGGAAGCTCCCAGCTTATTAAAAAAAAAAAAAAAGACGTGCTCACACGGCTTATGATAATTGTGGCATATTTTAGATGTTTACGTTGAGCAAATTAATGCTTTTAGCATGCACACAAATTGCTAAGCGATATAATTACACTGCTCACAAGAAAATTATAGGATTTATTAAAATTATTAATTGCTGGTCTATTACAGGCAGTGGGGGCCAGCAGTGGGCCACAGGTGTGAAGTTTTCTGGTTCAGTCAGGCCAGCTCTCTGTCACCGGACAGATGACTTCCTTGGGAGACAATGCCCTAAGCCTAACCCTGAGACCCTCATTGCGCATTAGAAGCACCCGGGGAAGCTTTCCTAAAATGTTGATGCCTGGGCCCCACCCACAACGTTTCTGATTAAATGGGACCCAGGGTAGAAGGGCTTGGGACTCAGACTTTTTTTTTTTCCCCCAAAAAAAACTCCCTGTATAATTCTGATGCACAGCCCCAGGATTGAGAACCATTGGATTATGGGGTGGGAAGTTCTAAGTCAGTCTGTGTTAATAAGATGTGAGGTTAGACTTACTCAAAGTTTTTGAAGTTTTGGGGAAAGAATCTTCCTTATTTTTGAGAGAGATCTGGAAAGCTAAGTGTCTCTTCTGGTGGATACAGACAGGAAACATACTGTTCCCTCTTCCTGGGGACATCTCTCAGCTATGAGGCAAGCCAGCCTGAGAACAATGGGGTTACAGAAGAAAGAAAACAGAGACAGCCGGAGCCTTGATCTCACCATACCTGAAACCTACTTACCTTCAGCTGGAAGAGCCCATACACATCTCTTCTTGCTTAGATGCGTTTGAGTCTGGCTTGTGTCACTTGCACTCATAGGCACTGAATAATGAAAGCATTTCCCATGGGCTGCTCTGGTGGCTCAGACAGTGAAGAATCCACCCGCAATGTGGAAGACCCGGGTTTGATCCCTGGGTTGGGAAGATCCCCTGGAGAAGGAAATAGCAACCCACTCCAGCATTCTTGCCTGGAGAATCCCNTGTGTCACTTGCACTCATAGGCACTGAATAATGAAAGCATTTCCCATGGGCTGCTCTGGTGGCTCAGACAGTGAAGAATCCACCCGCAATGTGGAAGACCCGGGTTTGATCCCTGGGTTGGGAAGATCCCCTGGAGAAGGAAATAGCAACCCACTCCAGCATTCTTGCCTGGAGAATCCCCATGGACAGAGGAGCCTGGCGGGCTATAGTCCATGGGGTTGCGAAGAGTAGGACACTACTGAGCGACTAAGCATGGCATCCCATGCAGGGCTGGGGGAAGGACCAGGAGAGATGCCGCAAGTGAGTGCACCACTGACGTCAGCTGCACGGGGTGCTGGGAGAACGGCTGCCCCAGGAGAGGCAGTCCAAGGGCTTGCTGCGTGGCAGAACCCAGGCCTGGGACCTGTGCGAGGCAGGTGCTTAATAAATGTCTGCCCAACGAGATGGATGCTTTATGCTTTCATTTCCCTTTCTGTAATGCCTGGTCTCTGCCAGATGCAGGGGAAAGAGTAATCTGATTATCTGATTAAAGTAATGTGGCCCCGAGTAGAGTACCAGCAACTCCATGGCTTAAGCCACAGGGCAGATCCGTGTAGGTAAGAGGCTTACCACTCCCACAGTGAAATAATCTGGCCAGCAGGGGAGCAATTAATTAGACAGATGCTTCCTAAGCGCCTACTATGCACCAGGCACTGTGCCAAGCAGCTGAGGAAGCTTCAAGACCTTTGCCCCCACCAGAAAGCCCGCAGGGATCTCTGAAGATGGAGGAACACTTCCGCCCCTTACCTATGCCCTTATCTACATGCCTGGGCCACAACGACGGAGGATACCCTGATACCCAGCACTCATGCAATCCAAGTGCTCTCTCCTCCAAGACTTTCCCATGTCCTAGACGGGGGGATAGCCGGGACTGGAAGCCATGACTTTGCATGTGGTATTTTTGAAATCATGATTTTTCAACCAGGTAATTCAGTGCCATGAATCAAAACTTTAAACAGTATAAGATGGCAGAGTCTGAGAAGTCAGTCTTGTCCCTACCTCTGTCCCGGGCACCCCACTTTCCTGTCTCAGGTCAGTCACTTCTTAGTTTCTTGGGTGGCCTTTCTGCAGTTGTGATAAGGCCGGTTGTAGTCTGTTGTATGCTAGTTGTTAAATATTCTGATTATCACCTTGCCTGCCAGCATCATGATAAAGTACAAGCAGACAAAAAATATTTTCTCCCTTCCTTTCTTTCTCACACAGAAGTATTGTTATGAATACACAGTTCTGAATTTTGCCCTTTTCATTGAAAAAATATCCTAGTGGTCTTTTCCTAGCAGAATAGAAAGCATCCGCATTCCTTTTACAGCTGTATAGTATTCCTTCCAAAGATTATTTATATACAGCGCATGTTTAATTTGCCTCCAAGCTTTTGTTATAATAAGCAATGGTATAGGGAGTAGCCTCATATTCATTTATGAATAACTCTGCTGCTGCTGCTAAGTCGCTTCAGTCGTGTCCAACTCTGTGCGGCCCCAGAGACGGCAGCCCACCAGGCTCCCCAGTCCCTGGGATTCTCCAGGCAAGAACACTGGAGTGGGTTGCCATTTCCTTCTCCAATGCATGAAAGTGAAAAGTAAAAGTGAAGTCGCTCAGTCATGTCTGACTCTTCTCGACCCCATGGACTGCAGCCTACCAGCCTCTTCTGTCCATGGGATTTTCCAGGCAAGAGTACTGGAGTGGGGTGCCATCACCTTCTCCGATGAACAACTCTACCTATAGGATAAAATGTAGATTTAGGTTTGCTGAAAAGTGAAAAAGTGTCAGTTGCTTAGCTGTGTCCGACTCTTTGCAGCTATAGCCCGCCAGGCTCCTCTGTCCATGGAATTTTCAAGGCAGGAACACTGGAGTGGCTGGCCATTCCCTTTTCCAGGAATCTTCCTGACCCAGGGATCAAACTTAGATCTCCTGCATTGCAGGCAGATTCTTTACCATCTGAGCCATCCAGGATTGCTGAGTCAAAGGGCAAATGCATTTGCAACTTTGATAAATATTAAAATGTTGCCCTTCATAGGGAATGCTCCATATTGAATTCCCACCATCTATATATGAATGTTGTTTATTTTTTTACAAGAACCAAATAAAATACTTTTCTTCCTGAAAATGAAAATGTGTCCCTTGTATTGTACAAACTGGGAAAATACAAACACAGAGCAGAAAACAAAAATTGCGCTTGCTCCAGCTGAGGGGAGATCCCTCCTGTCCACAGTCTGGTGTGTCTCCTTCCAGTCTTGCTTGGTGCCCTGCACATTATTCCATAAACAGATTTATTCACTGAACTAATATTTCATGAATGGTTTCTCATGTTGGTAAAATTTTTTTCTACCCTCGGAGAAGTGATAGAACAGAGATATTAAGCAAGCAGACCCTGGTTCAGAGCTTAGCCACACCGCTTTCTAGCTGCACAGCCTTGGGCAAGTTACCTACAGCTCTCTACTTTCATCTCCTCATTTAAAATGGGGATCCTAAGAGCACCTACCTCACGTTTTTGTCATGAGGGTTGAGCCGTAGGGCCAGCACATGTGAAATGCACAAGTAAGTTGTGCACTATAATAAAAGTGAGCTGGTACTGCATCATATGTGACTGCATGGTATTCCCTCGGATAGAAGTAGCATCGCTTGTGGAATGAGCTCCCTGTTTTCTTGGACACCCAGGTTGTTTCTGTGTTTCACTGTTCAGCTGTGCTGCAATGATGCAGCTTTGTGGATACAACTTTGCCCAGATCTCTGGTTATCTTCATGGAAGTGGGAGGGAAGAGTTATGGCCTACCTCTAAGGCCTTCTCAGGATTTGCCCCTTGGAGCTTTTTACGGATGGTTTTCACATCCCTGCCCCTCTGAGTTTTCCTTCACGCAGGCTTGAGAGGCAGCATCCAGGCTCCCTGGTGCCACCCGTAGCCCCTCCACCTGGGTAAATCCAGTCACCTCTCTCGGCCAAGAGAACATCAGAGCCTTTAAACCATCTGGCAACTGATGAATGGATTTTTTGAATGTGATGTCGCCATATGGAATTGGTACATGTTACAACAAGGATGAACCTTGAAGATATAAAGGTAAATGAGAGAAGCTGCACACAGAAAGCCACGTACATTCCATTTACATGAAATGTCCAGAAAAGACAAATCTGTAGAGACAGACAGTTGATTAGAGATTGCCAGGGGCTAGCAGGAGAGCTGATGGGGGAAGGATTGCTAATAGGTACAGGGCTCCTTTTGGGGTGATGAAAGCTTTCTGAAATCTGATGTGGTAATGTTTGTACAATCTTGTGGAACATACTAAAGCCCACAGAACTGTACACTTTGTGCTGTGTGTGCTTAGACGCTCAGTTGTGTCCGGCTCTTTGCAACTCCATGGACTGTAGCTCGCCAGGCTCCTCTGTCCATGGGGCTTCTCCGGGCAAGAATACTGGCGTGGGTTGTCATGCTCTCCTCCAGGAGATCTTGATACAGAGATCGAACCCAGATCTCCTGCATTGCAGGTGAATTCTTTACCATCTGAACAACCGACCGAACTGTACACTTTAGAGGAAGAGATTTTTCTCTAATAAATAAATAATAAAAGGGAATTGAGCAGAACTGGATACAGCAAGATGGAGGAAGCCTCCTCCTGCCCACCCAAGGCTTAATATCACCTGGCAGAATAAATAAAGTTTAACCTCTGGGTCTTGTCCCAGTCCTCCATGCATCTCAGAATCACCTGGGATGCTTTGATCCCAGGATGCCTTTATCTCTGATCCCAAGGCCCAGGATGCACCAGACCAAGGAAATCCAGTGAACTCTGTGCAGAGTTGGGGCTGGGAACCAGTGCCCACGTGAGCCTAAAACAATAACAACAAAAAACAAAGCAAAACATCTGGTCTGTATGATAAGGTCTCTGACGCCCAGAGAGGTGAGTCTTTTTCCTTGGCAAGTCACGGGCTAGCCCACTTGGCAGATTCTCTTGCAAAGGAGCACGGATTCTGGAGCCAAGCGGACCTGAGTTCAAATCCTAACTCTTACTTAATTATCTAAACCTCCCTGAGCACCAGCTCCCTCATCCACAGGCTAGTCATTAGTACCTGTTCCTCAGAGATCAGATGAGATACCATATAAGTAAGCACGTATTTTATGCAAGTATCTGGCAGTTTCCAACCTGCTCGGAGAAGGGCACGGGAGCATGACTCCTAACCCAAAGTGTCTGCCTTTTTATACCCTTAATAATCATAGTAACCGTTGAATCTTGCTCATTCCAGGTGCTTTGTGGGAGAGAGGGTGTCTTGACTCAGGTCCCAGACTGACCCCCACGTTCTCTTCCTTGTGGATGGATATCGGAGTTCAAGCTGGCGGGGAACAGCCTCTGCAACTCTCCTGATGATGGGTTTCCCTGGGGTGCTGGGCTTCTCTTCTCTCTGCTCCCACAGCACCTAGTGCCAGCTCTGGTATTTAGTAGGTGCTCAAGAAAGATTGCCACACAGAGCAAAGTCCCCAGAGGAGCTCCGCTCCTGGTGGGTTTCCCAAGGAGACGGCAGTACCCCGTGAGGCCACTAGGGGTCTCCACGCTCCACCAAATGGCTCCGCTAGGGTTTCGTCAAGGGTTCCAGCGGCATTGGTCAGCTTGGGAGGAGGGTCCATTCCACTTGCCCTCCCCTGGGGTCAGATCACCAACGACGGTGAGGATCAGTCAAACCGCTCAGTACAATGTCAGCATAAGGAGGAGGGGTCATAAGGTTGTCAGCATAAGGTTGGAGGGAGGTGTTCATGGTGATTGAACACCTACTACGTGCTAACTCTTTGAGCCAGCTCATTTTCTTTAATCCCCACAGCTACAAACCTGTGAAGCAGACATTGTTTTCTCCATTTTATAAATGAGGAAAACTGCAGCTCAACCAGAGCCATTGATGGGGCTGGATTTCAGCTCTACTGTGCCTGGTTTCAGAGACTGCATGCTGTCTGGGGCCATCTGCTGCCCTCGTCTCCCCTGGGGTCTGGCTTCTGGAGGGACTGACTGTCCCTCACCCTACACACTCAGTCACTCACACAGCACACAGCACACTACACACACACACACACAGGCCCTCACTCAAAATCTCAGAGCCCAACTGAGACATCTCAGTCCCTGGAACCAGGGTTTTTTTCATGGAAGAAGGTGAGCCTTAAGGAGTTATTACAAGATCAGTTGCTCTGATCTAATCTGTCTATTTAAAAATTTTTTTTCTTCCCTCTGAATGTACTTTGCATCAAGGGCTTGTCTTCTTGGTTCTTATGAGAACGCTGTGCTATTCCTTAACTGAAGGTTCATTTATGGTATTTTTTCCTGGTATTACAAAAGCAGTGTGTGCCACTGCAGAAAATAGGGAAGCCGAGAGAAGAGAAACTCCCCTCCCCCACGCTGCAAACCCATCGTCCACACGGAAGACTGCCCTTCCCCACACACTCTTCTCCCACCACCAGGCCTGGAACCCCCGCTGCACCCCAGCCGGTTCCCTGAGACAGAACTCCCAGGCGAAATTCAGAGGCCGGGGTCTTCATCCTGCCCTGTCGCAGCGTCCTGTCTGTCCTTGGGCAGGGCCTGCCTGTCTTGGGGTGGGCCTGGGGATAACTCAAAGGGCCCTAACATTCAAGGACTCTGGGCCCGTCCTGAAGGGCTCAAAGCGCAGGGGGCAGCCCCAAGGGCCTCCTTCTCATGCAGGACAAGCTGAATGCCCCCAGTCACAATGCTTCTGAAATAATCTAGAGACCAGGGAAGGCAAGCTCAGGGAGGCCCTCACTTAGATTCAGCATCGAGCAGAAGGGCAACCTTCCTGAAGACAGACCACGTTGCTGCTCTAAGGACCAGGGCATCCTATCTCCTGATCAGGGCCAGCTTCCGGGGTGTCTAACATGTGCAGAGGGTTGCAGAGGATGAGATGGTTGGATGGCATCACCAACTCAGTGGACATGAATTTGAGCAAACTCCGGGAGATAGTGAAGGACAGGGAAGCCTGGCGTGCTGCAGTCCATGGGGTCACAAANGACCAGGGCATCCTATCTCCTGATCAGGGCCAGCTTCCGGGGTGTCTAACATGTGCAGAGGGTTGCAGAGGATGAGATGGTTGGATGGCATCACCAACTCAGTGGACATGAATTTGAGCAAACTCCGGGAGATAGTGAAGGACAGGGAAGCCTGGCGTGCTGCAGTCCATGGGGTCACAAAGAGCGACTGAACAATAACACGTGCAAGAAGCTCAGGGCCCCAAGCTTGGGATCATGTTCCGCTGTCGCTACCTTGAAATTCTTAATCATTTTTTAACAGGTACCCCACACTTTCCTTTGTACCAGATTCTGCAAATTACGTAGCCTGTCTTGCTCCTAATAATAACACCTATTACTGATATGGGCTTCCTGGAGGCTCAGTGGTAAGGAATCCGCCTGCCAAGCAGGACACATGGCTTTGATCCCTAGGTCGGGAAGATGCCCCGGAGAAAGAAATGGCTACCCATTCCAGTGTTCTTGCCTGGGAAATCCCATGAACAGAGGAGATTGGTGGGGGACAGTCCATGGGGTCACAAAAGGGTCAGACCTGACTTAGCAACTAAACAAAGCAGCAACAAGTACAGCTCTAGCTCTTGCTGTTTGCCAGGTATGACCAGCTTCTCCTAGTTATAATTCATCTGTCCCCCACAGCGGCCGGGTGTAAATTGCTTCTCTTGGACTTGGTCAACTCAGATGACGATGTTTACTGGGAGCTAAGCATTATTATATATGCTGACACTCCTAAGGCTCTTAGCAATGCCAGAGGTACTATGACCGTCCACATCTGATACAGGAGGCCCCAAGGCCTCAAGCGATTAAGCAACTTGCCTGCAGTCTGTAGGGTCGCAAGGAGTTGGCCGCAACTGAGCACGCATGCACTGCAGTTATGGAGCGAGTGAGGAGTCACCTGCTATTTGAATCCATGTTCCAGACCCTGGTCCCCCTGCCACTGTGCGGAGAGCACACTGAAAGCCAGGGGTCATCCCAGGAGCTCGGCTGCCCTTCCCCCGCCAACTTCCAGCCCAGCTGTGGTGCTGGGTGCCCAGCAGGGCCCGGGTGGGTGAGCTGTCAGTTTCCATTCCCTCCACCCCCTGATCCTCTGACAGCCGCTGCGCTCTGCCACCTCCCGCGCCCAGGTGCACGATCTGCTCCCCCGCTCAGGCAAGGACCCGTGGGGCCAGGAAGTGTCACTTTCCATTTCTGCCCGCAGTGCTGAGCTCCCCGCGTTCTCGGCTGCAGCTGTGGCTCCAGGGACCCTGGTCCGCCGGTGCCAGTTAGCACTGACATGACAACCCAGGCGGAAGGGTCTGATGCAGCTGGAAATGGGGTCGACAGACCAATGCACAGACACGCTGCTGGGATAAAGAGAGCAGGTTCATCAGTGAAGAATTTGGGGTCTGGAACACACAGTCTTGAGTTCAAGTCCAAGGTTTGGCACTTATCAGCCATTTGACTTGGGTAAATTACCGAACTGAATTTCAGGGTCCCCTTCTATAAGAATCGAAGATCATGGCATCCGGTCCCATCACTTCATGGGAAATAGATGGGGAAATAGTGGAAACAGTGTCAGACTTTATTTTTGGGGGGCTCCAAAATCACTGCAGATGGTGATTGCAGCCATGAAATTAGAAGACGCTTACTCCTTGGAAGAAAAGTTATGACCAACCTAGATAGTATATTCAAAAGCAGAGACATTACTTTGCCGACTAAGGTCTGTCTAGTCAAGGCTATGGTTTTTCCTGTGGTCATGTATGGATGTGAGAGTTGGACTGTGAAGAAGGCTGAGCACTGAAGAATTGATGCTTTTGAACTGTGGTGTTGGAGAAGACTCTTGAGAGTCCCTTGGACTGCAAGGAGATCCAACCAGTCCATTCTGAAGGAGATCAGCCCTGGGATTTCTTTGGAAGGAATGATGCTAAAGCTGAAACTCCAGTACTTTGGCCACCTCATGCGAAGAGTTGACTCATTGGAAAAGACTCTGATGCTGGGAGGGATTGGGGGCAGGAGGAGAAGGGGACGACCGAGGATGAGATGGCTGGATGGCATCACGGACTCGATGGATGTGAGTCTGAGTGAACTCCGAGAGATGGTGATGAACAGGGAGGCCTGGCGTGCTGCGATTCATGGGGACGCAAAGAGTCGGACACGACTGAGCGACTGAACTGAACTGAACAGTGGAATTAAGCAAGAACTCGGTAAGAAAAAAATAAGTTTTAAACCCTAGTCTATTATTATCTCCAAAACTTCTAAATAACTGAGTCAAAGAGAAAATCACAATAAATATCAGACAATTTTTAAACTGTGATAATTAAAATAAAATATATCAGGAATATGTGAAATGGACTAAAATAATTCTTAAGAGGAAATTTTATAGCCTTAAATACATATTTAGACAAAAAAGACTAAAGTCAATGATGTGTATACTAATGTAAAGAATTTATAAAAATAGCAAAAATTAAACAAATAAAAAGGAAAAAATATTTTTAAAACAGAGGCTAATAAAAATTTTTAAAAAGTCAAACAGTTCTTTGAAAAAAAATAAAATGTTGAATCTCTAGCACAGCCAATTAAAAAATGAGAAAAAAGTCACAGTCACTACAGGAAGGAAAACGGGGACATCAGTACAAATGCTGGAGTCATTAATAAAATAAATAATAATGAGAGATTACTAACAACCTTTTGTCAACGAAAATGTAGATGAAATGCTCTAATCTTAGAAAAACACAATATGCCAAAACCAATTTAAGAATAAATACAATGAATAGTCTTATATGTATTAACGAAATTCAATCCAAAATTTGGAACCCTCCCAAGAAAAACAAAAGACAAAATATACCTCCAGGTTCAAATTACCCAACAGGTGAAGTTAAGAAAGAAACAACACCAAGTTCTTTCAGCAAATCAAAAAACAGAGAAAACAAGTAGCAACTCAGTTATGAAGCCGTCATAATTTTTAGACCAAAAGCTGACAAGGAAGTTGTAAGAAGGAAAACTACAGGTGAGCCTTTGTCAAAAACACAGATGTAAAACTTTAAACAAAGTATTGTCTTCTGCATTGCAGGCAGGTTCTTTACCATCTGAGCCACCAGGGAAGCCCCATAAAATTCTAAAAAGTATTTGACTAAGATGGGGGTTTTGCTAGGAATTCAAAGGTGGTGTCACATTTGAAAAATCAATAAATATAATTTATTATATTACAGAACAGAGTAGAAAAAGAATGTTAGAGTATATTCAAGAAAAATATTTGATCATTTTTAAAACTCATTTGGGATTTAAATAGTCATTTAAAAAAAATTCAACAAGCCAAAACCAGAAGGCATTTCCTCACTTTGAATCTGGGCTGGTCTTTGTGACTTTCTTGACCAATAGAAGATGGTAGAAGTAACTCTAGGACTTTTAGGCTTGAAACTTCCACCCAACGTTTCCTGAATGCTGCCATCTAATTTCAACTTTCCTGAGACCCCCATGCTGGAGAGGACATATATATGTGCCGTGGTGAATAGTCCCAAATGAGCCCAGCCTTCTAGCCATCCCTACCAAGAAGATACATGTGAGAGAAACCATCTACCAGCTGAATATCTCAAGTTCAAATTGACCTTCATCAATATCATGTGAAACAAATGAATTCTCAGGGTTAGGGGCTTTCCTGGTGGTTCCATCAGTAAAGAATCCACCTGCAGTGTGGGAGACCTGGGTTGGGAAGATCCCCTGGAGGAGAGCATGGCAACTCATTTCAGTATTCTGGCCTGGAGAATCCCCATGGACAGAGGAGCCTAGCAGGCTGCAGTCTGTTGGGTTGCAGAGAGTTGGACATGAATGAGACACTAAGCACACACACACATGTTCACTAAAAGTATAGCAAGTGACGAAAAGTCAAGCGTATCTTGATGGGGTGATGAGACGTTACCAGTCATTTTCTGATTAGCTGTGTAAGATGAGATGTCGGAAACAGCATATAACTATACAGATCATCTATTTCCCTCACTAGAACAAAGAAAGAAACACTTTGTACAAAATCTCAGATTGTAAATATTTTAGGCTTTGTGGGTCAAGAGGCCAAAATGGATACTATATATAAATTATATAGAAGTGAGAAAACAAGCTTATAAAAAATTTTATTCAAAATATGGGAATTCCATGGGGGTCCAGTGGTTAGGACTCTGTGCTTCCATTGCCAAAGACCTGAGCTCAGTCCCTGGTCAGGGAACGAATATCCTATAAGCTGTGTGGAGCAGCAAAAAAAAATTAAAATATCATAATATTAACTGAGTATACTTTTTTGTAATACAGGTCTTCTAATGAGATGAATGGAATTCTTTTGCCAGTGATTGCTGAACTGGGGGTCAAAATTTAGTGTGTCCTGTCGTCAAATAAATTGCCAACGTTCTTCTATAGAAAATACTGTTATTTCTCAGGCGATACAAAAACAGACAGCAGGAAGATTTGGCTCACAGTCTGTAGTTTGCTGGGCTTCCCAGGTGGCACAATAGTAAAGAATCCATCTGTTAGTGTGGGAGATGCAGGAGACTACAGTTCAATCCCTGGGTTGGGAAGATCCCCTGAAGGAGGAAATGGCAACATGCTCCGGTATTCTTGCCTAGGAAATCCCATGGACAGAGGAGC
>SJYX01021485.1:526707-541171 GCA_006410675.1 Oreotragus oreotragus | reverse complement strand
CTGAAGCGACTTAGCATGCATGCATGCATTGGAGAAGGAAATGGCAACCCACTCCAGTGTTCTTGCCTGGAGAATCCCAGGGACAGAGGAGCCTGGTAGGCTGCCATCTATGGGGTCACACAGAGTCGGACACGACTGAAGCAACTTAGCATTAGCAGCAGGTAAAGATTAAGAATCTGTTTTTCAAAGTCTCCTCTAGGGGATCAGGTGCATAGCCAGGCTTGGGGACCACTGGTTGGCGTTGGGGGGAGGCTATACCCTGAATATCTCCTGAACCTCACCTCTCCTGTCTCAGCCCCCTATCCTGACAATTAGAAGTCCCATGCTCCCTCTCCCTGCCTCCCTCCACCAGGCAGCTAGCTGCCTCATGAACTTTTGAGGTCACAAATCCGATCCTACAAGCTCCATCAAAACTGTTGCCCAGCCTCCCATTGCCCTTAGTACAGAAGAGAAAAAAGCACGGCCCCCATTAGCAGAGTCCAGAAGTTAGGTGTGTTCCGAGCACCACACCAGGGAGCCTTTGGAGCTATGGCAGAGGTGTGTACGTGGGCCCCAGGGCACCAGGAGCCAGGGATTGCTCCTACATCAGAGAGAGGGTGGCAGGAAAGCTTCTCTGAGAAGGAGGTGTTGGGATTTCCCTTCCAGTCCAGTGGCTAGGATTCCTTGCTTCCACTGCCAAGGGCCCAGTTTCAGTCCCCAGTCAGGGAGCTAAGATCCTGCAAGTTGAGCAGAGTGGCCAAAAAGAGAGAGAGAGAGAGAAGGAAGCATTATGCTGGGTCTTGGAAGGCAGATTGATGTCTGTCAGGGACTGGGGTAAAGGGCCAGCTAAGCAAAGGTCAGGAGAGGTTACCCCGAGGGGAGGAGTTGGGGGCAAGGAGATGGGAGCAAAATGAAGGTGGGTCGAGGTCTGTAAGGGTCTGATCAGGGAGGAGGCAAGAGCTGGTTCAGCCGGGATCGGTAGGGGAGAATTTCCAGGGCTGGCCCCACCCTGGCCTCATGGAGTCGTCGGATCCCCAGCGTAGATCAGTTCACCAGCTTCAGGCCTAAGTGAGTCCTCACTGTCCCGCACCCTCGTGAGGGCCTCCCTCTGCAAAGACACCTATCTGGGGTGGGGCACAGCTCTGTCTGCTTGGAACCCACACAGCATCCCAACTATCCACTCACACCCCTGGCTTGGCCCACTTCCCAAGGGCCTGACTCTAGCTTTTGGCCCGTGTGTGTGTGTGTGTGTGGAGTTTTCAGGGCTGTGTGGCCACACTGCCTCTTTGTGCAATTGTGTACTTGTGGGTGGTTTGTTAAAAGCTGGGTATACAGCACATATGGGCTTCCCAGGTGGCGCTAGTGGTAAAGAATCTGCCTGCCAATGCAAGAGTCACAAGAGACATGGGTTCCATCCCTGGGCGGGAAAGACCCCATGGAGAGGGAACGGCAGCCGCTCCAGTACTCTTGCCTGGAGAATCCCGCGGACAGAGGAGCCTGGAGGCCTACAGTGCATGGGGTCGCAAAGCATCGGACACGACTGAGCTGCTGAGCACACACAACGTTTACAAAGGTCTGAGTTCAACCCCTTCAGGTTCTCAGTGAGGCCCCAGGGCCCTCCCAGGCTGAAAAGGGGGATTCTAGGGGCCACAGAGATAGGGACCTGGCAGGAGGGAGCCAGGGAGGCCCTCCAGCCACCCGAGCTAAGCACAAAACTCAGGGAAAAAGAGAGAGCCCACTGTGCAAACACAGCATCAGGCAGGGCCAAATTCCCCTCTGATCTCCTCCATGTCCCCAGGGTCACCCCCATCACCACCAGAGAGGAACTCAGGAGTGTGCATTTCAGGAAGGGCCCTTTTCATTGGAGACCAAGGAAACTCATCCTCTGAGGCTGGAGCTCCCTTTCTGCACCCCCCTTTCTCCCTTGGGAAGGCCTCTTTTCTCCCACCTTCACCCCAGCCCCCTGTATACACATGTAGTTTCTTACCTGGAACAGAAACAGGGTCCCACCTGGGGCCTGGTTGAACAGGTCAGCCTTGCATGGGGTCACATGGCCCCAGCTGGAGGGACATGACAGCCACCTCAGGGCTCATGGGAGGCTTCTGTCTTTTGGAAAGGAGACGGGAACAGAGATATCCCAGCCAGCCCTGGAAAAGATATCACGTCCCATAACGGTTGGCAGGAAGGTTCATTGGACGCAGCCGTAAGCGTGTTCTGACAGTGCTAAAACATCTGAAAACGTCTGGACACAAGGAGGAATTAAAAGGCCCGGCGAGGCCAAAGGCACAGCGACACTGGACCGGGAGCCTGCACCCCTGGCTCCTTACCCCGACTCGGCCACTACCCGCTGTGCCCCTCGGGTGAGCTCTTACCTCGCGGGGCCTTGAGAAACATGACTGTGTGCGAGACACACGGAAACCTCGTTGCGGTCCCATGCGGTGGTATTGTCATCATCAGCTCCATTCAGGGGATGAGGAAGCTGAGGTTCCCTGGGGAGAGGTGGCTTTTGCCAGAGCTGGCAGCGATGGGTCAGTACTGGACCCCGACTCTGAGCTGAGACCCATTCATTACTAGAAGCTAGTAGGAGCTGGGACTAGAAGCTGGGTGACTGTGTCCTCTGCTCAGGTAGACATTCCCTTGCTGTCCACTAGGAGGCACCCCAGGCTTTCTCCTGGGCACCAGCACCTTCCTTCTCAGTCTGTGTGGTCTCCCTGACTCTGAGCTAGGTGGGCCTGGGGACCAGCTCCTGGGGCCAGGTCAGAAGGCACACTGGTCCTCCCTCTCCCTCGCAATCCACCCCTTATGGCGGAGCCTCTTTCTAAGGGTAAGGGAGAGAAGAGAGGGGTCTCAAGCCCACAGTGTCCAACAGGTCCTTCCTGGGAAGGCCAATGTGTGTGTGCACGTAGGCTCAGCCGGGTCCGGCTCTTCGCGACCCTCTGAACTGGAGCCCGCCAGGCTCCTCTATCCGTGGGATTCTCCAGGCATGAATACTGGAGCGAGCTGCCATTTCCTCCTCCCGGGGACCTCCCTCCTCTTCCCGACCCAGGGATCGAACCTACGTCTCGTGTCTCCAGCATGGGCAGGTGGATTTTTATCATGGCCCCCCTGGGAAGCATGCCAGATTGGGGTCAGCTACAAATGGCAGAGGCTCAGAGAGGGTTAGTAACTTGCCCGAGATCATACTGCTAGGTGTGTCTGTTTCTAAACACCGGAGCCCGGCCCAGGTTCAGGTAAAGCTCTGGGCAGGTATAGTGCACTGAGCCTGTCACATGGCCCACAGCAGACAGGAAGGTCCCAGTCAGCTGGGCCTGTGAGCCCTGGCGGTGACAAAGTGTCCCTTGGTTCGGGCAGTCAGGAATAGGCATGGAGCTTGTGAAAAGGCAGGGTGGGCACTCAGCTGGCAGCTGCTGGCTGTCCTTGACACTGGTGTCGGTGCCTTTAATGGAAAGTGGGGGGGGTGGGAACAGAGAGGGTGTGTCGGGCTCAGGACCCCCAGGTCCCTCTGGCTTAGAATTCAGATTTGTCAGGGTACTGGGTGGAAAGGGGGTAGTGCTGACAGGGGACTGGGGTGGGGAGAGGCCTTTGGGGATGGGGGTGGGAAGGCTGTCATTTGGGGAGGGGGCTTGCGCGCCGGATGCACTGTGAGTTGGTGTAGCATTTACAGGATGGGCTGGGCTGGGGGAGGTGACAGTGACGTTGAGTGTGGGGCTGCAACACCCTTATCTTCCCTGCTTGGCTTCCTGTGGCTTTTTGTTTGTTTATTTTGTTTTTGTTCATTGGGTTTTTTTTTTTTTTTTGCTCCTCGGCACAGCAGGTGGGACCTCAGTTCTCCAACCAGGGATCGACCTTGTGCCATCTGCATTGGAAGCACAGAATCTTAACCAACAGGGCATCAGGTAAGTCCCCTGCTTGGCTTTCTGAAGCATGGGTGCTTCTCTGATATCCAGGGTGGGTGGCCTGGACCTTCCAGGAAAGCAGGGGAGGAGGCTGAGTATTGGGGGAGATAGCCTCCTTGCCTCCCCAGAGTTACAGCCAGCTCCTGCCGTCCCACCCAGTCGGGGCATCTCGGCCAGGACCCTACCCCAGAACAGGGCTGAGTCCCCTCCCCAGTCAGATGGAGACATCTAACCTGAGCCTGTGGCTCACAGCAGCAACGGTGGAGGCAGGGTCTGGCCCAGGGCTGGACTCCGGCCTCCAGGGATAGAGAGGAGCACAGCCCAGACCCCAGGGCACTCGGCCAAGCGGGGGAGACAGGAGACCATCTGCGTGCACGGTGAAGGGGCTGCTCCAGGTGTGGGAGCTCCATCTTTCCTATGTTCCAGTAGACAGATGAGTGTGGGGATATCAGGCCAGTGGTGCCATCCTGAAAACTCCGAGCCCTTCCTCAGGCAGGTCACAGAACCTGCTCTCCCAGCCTGGGGCCCCTCCCTCTCTCCGGGCAATGTGTCCAGGGGCACCTGACTTGAACAGGCTATAAATAGAGGGATGACGGAAGGCTCCTGAAGCCCAAGGGAGGGCAGGAGAAAGGGCTCTGATTCTCCCCAGAGGGGCCTAGGGAGGCTGCACTGACAAGACAGTGTTTCCGTAGTGAGTCTTTGGAGTTGAACAGGGGACCCCTGGCAGAGGAGGCTTTCAGGCAGAGGGAGCAATCTGGCTTAATAGAGCAGGTGGGGGCTCAAAGCCACTGGGCGAAGGCTGCAAGGGGTTGTAGCAGGTGATGAAACCCAGCATCCAAGAGCCTGAATGCCAGGCTAGGGGCCATGTTTCGGGAGCCAGGCCTTGCTCTCGGGGTAGTTCTGGTTTTGTGATGAAGAGTCAAGAGTAACGCGTGAGAATAAGTCGAGGGTGAGCCCAAGGTGCCTGGTACACACTGCTGGAAAATACATGGCCAGTGGAATGGAAGAACATCACGATGTGCTAAAGACTGCTAACTACTCCCCAAATCTGTGCTCCCCTTCTTCTTTGCTGTAGCACCCCTGACTTTTCACTGGGCACGTAACCATTTGAAATAAAGATATTTCCCAGCCTCCCCTATAGCTAGCTATGACCACGTGAATAACCCTCTGCCACTGGGGCGTAAGAAATGTCATTTAAAGACAGAGGCTTTCACCCTTTCTGCTGCTTCTTTTCCACCGGCTGGAGTGTTTATGTGATTGCTGGAGCTGGAGCAGCTACCTTGGGTCATGAGGTAGACACCACGTGTTAAGGATGAAGATCAAACAACAAGGAGGTGATCTGGGCTCCGATGTTCGTGGAGCTGCCACATCAGTCCTGGACTAGATACTTCCAAATGTTTGCTTGGGAGAAAAGAGATTCTATATTGTTCAACACATTATTTCTTTGAGCTTTTCTGTCTCCTTCAGCTGAACATAATTCTAAACAACACACAGGTCAGAAGAGAACCTCAAGAACCCTTATACCCAGTTGTTCTGCCACTGAAATAAATCTGTAAACAAAGCCAAATGAAAAAGGAAAACCCCAGGGGCATTTACACTTGTTAAGCAGTAACAACAGGCACAAAACAATTCTATTCCAGGTATCATTCCTCACCCACTGGATCCTTTCCAGTCTCCCTCCCCTGTAGTTTCAATAGAACGCCTGGAAATGTACCATCTTTACTGCAGATAATATACAACATCCTGAGAGAGCTTGGTTCCCTGTGCCAGGCCCCATAACCAGACTGCCTGTTCTTCTGGATGCTGTCACTCAGGTACCCCATCCCCCTGCCAGAGAGTCACATGCCCAGAGAGGCACCAGAAGGTTGAGCCACTCACTGTTGGAGGGGTAAATACAGGAAAGAAACTTTCATTACCCCTTTGGCATGCCTGGGTGGGTCCCTTTAACCGCTTTCTCAATGCACAGGGTGGTGTGGTCTTTTATCTCTGATCATTTATTTCATCATGATTATGATGGAATGATCATGAGAACTATATGATAAGCTGCCACTTAATGAAGACCTTAAGTGTTCAGCTCTCTCTGAGAGGACTGGTCAAGTGGCCTCCGCCCTTGGCTGAGATGGAAAGGGAGAATACAGCCCTTGGCTAAGGATTTAATGGAGCCCTTTCTGGGAACAACCTTCTCCTTGCGTGGCTGAAGGAGTAGTTGTTAAGGGCCCCGGGGCTGCTCTTAGGCTCATGCCACTTACTGGATCCGGGCAGGAGCCAGGTTGAGAAAGGGAGGCAGCTGGGAAAACATTTCTAAGCCTCCTAAGGCGGCTCAGGTCGTTCTGTCTCTGAGTCTCGTGTTTACCTTCAGTAGCAGCTTGTGAGGCTCCCAGAGCTTTCAGACAGGCCACGCCTGCAGAGGGAGGCGGGGTGGGCTGGCATGAGCCCTGCCGGGAGGGCCTGGAACTACCCTAGGGCCTGCCCACCCCGCCTTCCTGGCTGGAGGGGCAGGGAGGGCACTGCCTGGGCTGCTCCTCAGTACCCTGGCCGCTGGGGGAAGGTCCCTCCTGGTGGTCAGGACACAGCTTCCCAACATGGGGGTGGACGGGGGATGGGAGGGGGGCTTTGCACCAGGTACAGCAGATGGGGCAGGAGGCTGAGGCTGGTGGGGTGGGAGAGGAATGAATGAATGACTGGAGCCAAGCTGCCTCCTGGGTTTGGTCCTGGCTCCACCATGAGCTCTGGGATTCACCCAGTGACTTATCGTCTATGAGCCTCAGTTTCCTCATCTGGACAATGAAGAAATTCACAGTTCCCCTCCTCTTTGGGCTGTCATGAGGATGAAATGAGTTACATGCCAAGTTTTAGGATGCGCATGTAGTGTATGAAATGGGCTGGAAGAGTATTAGCTGCTAGTTGTTTTATTATCGTTAGATATTGCAAGAGAGAAGCTCAGACTCCATGAGTCCTCTCAGTGAAGGGAACTTCCGGCCAAGAATCTAAGCTCTGAGGGGTTACCTCGACACTTTGCAGCATCACCTCCCACTCTGTAAAGCTGTCTAATCACTCCAGCCCATCAGGGGAGAAGAGCTAAACCCATCCAGGGCGGCAGAGGCATGTAGTCGTTTCCAGCACAGACTCTGGGGCCAGACTGCCTGGGTCTGAACCCAAGTTCTGTCCTTCTGGAACATTTCTTAACCTCTCTGGGCCTCCAGCTCCTTATGGTGATGTAGGATATGCAAGTGCCTCATCAGTGAGGTATAAGTGTCTTGTGAGCCAGCATGACAGCCTGGCCCTAAGGGTGTGGGGAGACCAGGGGCCAGCGCCATGGGACTGGCTGCCCTAGCAGCCCCTGTTCCCCAGCGTGCCCCTGAGGGACTGTGCCCAGGAGTTCCAGGGTGGCTAAGAAGCGGTGTGAGTGTGTGTGTGTGTGTGTGGGAGCTGTATTCAGGGAAATTGCCCAGAGGGCCCACACCTGCCTCGTCAGGTGAAACAGGAGATTCAGACTCCACCCCATCCAGCTGGAGGCCCCTTCCACAGGGGGCATGGGGTGGGTGCCCAGTTGGCTGCCCCACTTCATCTTCTCTCCACCCAGAAGGCTGGGATTTACTGTCCCATTCTGCAGATAAGGAACTGAGACCCAGGCACCCAGAAATGGGGGTGATCCCAGCCTTACCGATTCTGGCCCCCACTCTGACCAGGACACCTTGGCTCCTGGCTCTAGTGTGAAGCCACTGTCACCATCTCTGTGGTGCAGAGCTGTGGAGACACATCTTCCCTCAGCTGACTCCCTTCCTCGGGGTCCAGCCTTCTAGTTCCACCTGCTGGCTCCCTCTTTGTCTATTTATCCCAAAGAGTAGTGACTTGGAGTTTACTGCAACTCTCTCCTGCAACCTGGAAGACAAGCAACAAACAAGCCCTCCCCCTGTGGATCTTGTCCTGGAGCCTGGGACGGAGCCGTGGTCAGCAGCAGGCACACACTGCCCCTGGGGAACAGGGGGGGACCTGTGCTGGAGCCAGCCAGGAAGGCTTCCTGGAGGAGGTGGTCCTTGAGACCATCTGTTGGGCACCCGCTTGGTGCTACAAGCTTTCCTTTCATCCTCTCATTTCAATTTCACGATTACCTTACTTGGGAGATTCTGTGATTGTCCCGATTTTTCAGATGAGGAAACATCCCAGAGAGGTTTGCTGACTTGCCCAGAGTCACACAGTTGTCAGGTGGCAGGGCAGAAGCTAAGAACCCAGGGCTGTCTGATTTCTGAGCCTGTGTCCCTAACACTCTAACCACTTTCTCTGACCCTCCCTCCCAGGCTTCCCCATCATTAAGGAGGGCAGGGGGTGGGAAAGCGGTACCCTGCTCCATCATGACCTGAGGCCCAAGCTGTCAGCGGCAGCAGCAATGGCCCCTTCTGGAGCCCAGTGCCCCCAGCTGGCCTCTTAGCAGCATCCCTGACCCACCCCTGGGGCAGTGAGGAGCAGGTGCTGGGTGAGAAGCCTTGTCCTGGGGCTCATTTTCCTGTCTTTGCTGAGGGTGGGGGGCTTGATGGGGGAGGAGTCGGGTCCCCAGTGCCCAGGCTCTGCTGGCTAAATTTAGGCACTGGGATATAGAAGGAGCAAGGGTAATTAGGGGTGTTGTGTCACTTTCCAGCTGCCTCTCACGTCCCCTGAGCAGTCACACGCCACTCGGGAAGGAGGGAGGAGGCATGGGTGACATGGAGGGGAGGGGTGGATGGACTGTAGGAGCCGGAAGAGGTGGGGGGACCCATAGCCTTCGCCCCAGACTGGAGGACTCAGCAAGCAGGGGCTGCTGCCCCAGGACCCTGCAGTAGGGGTGACTCACAGGGAGGCGATTTTCAGCCAGAAGTCACAACAGCTTCCTCCAATTAATATCATCTGTAAACGGCAAGTCCTGCCCTGAAAGTTGTGACCCTCTCGTCATTGGCAGTGCCCTGCCTAGGGGGACAGCCTCCAAGCACAGGTCATGCTCAACATGCAGCAGGATTTATGTGTGTGTTCTTAGCAAGTGCTTCCAAAAAGGCCATGAGAAAGGCATCGCAGTTCCATCTCGCAGAGGAGACACTGAGAAGTTAGCTGCCCAGGTTTGCATGGCTGAGACTTGGGGGTCCGAGTGTGAACCAGGCCAGCTGGCTGCAAGTTCCCAGCTACAGGCTACAAGCAGCAATCATCCACCGCAGTGTGGTCAGTTATCACTCTGAGAAGCAGGGAAGGATTACCAAGAAGGCTTTACTGAGAAGGTGAGAAGAGGAGGCTGTAGGAACCAGGTCTGCAACGACTAAAAGCCCATCTGGGGAATTCCTTGGCAGTCCAGTGGTCAGGACCCTGCACTTTCACAGTCAAGGTCCCAGGTTCAGTTCCTGGTTGGGGAACAAAGATCCAGCAAGCCACCCAGTATGATTCCCCCAAACAGGCAGTCTGCCCATCCCAACACGCACAGGCTAATATGAAAGGAAACATGTTGGATCCATAGTGACTGTGGCTGAATCTTTACAACTATTAAAACCAGACTTGGCCTGGGAGCTTCCCTGGTAGTCCAGTGGTTAAGACTCCGAGCTTCCAACTCAAGGGGTGCAGGTTCGATCCCTGCTCCAGAAGCTAAGATCCCACATGCCATGTGGCATGGCCAAAAAATAAATAAAAATAAATGAAAAAACAGTTCAAAAACAGGCAAAGGAATTGAATAAGCATTTCTCCAAAGAAAAGATCTGCAAATTGGCTAAAGAGCACAGGAAAGATTGGTCATCTGGGAAACAACACACATTGGTGTTGAACAACACCAATGACCAACATCATTGGTCATCTGGGAAAGGCAGATGGAACCACAGTGAGACCCACTAGGAAGGCTAGAGTCAAAAAGTCAGACAATAACAAGTACTGGCAAGGATGTGAAGCAATCAGAACTCCTGTGCATTGCTGGCAGGAATGCAGAAAATGGTGCAGCCACTTTGGAAAATCGTTCAGCGATTCCTCAAAAGTTAAATACGGATTACTGTGAAAGCCTGTCAGTCGCTCTCAGTCATGTCCAGCTTTGTGACCCCGTGGACTGCAGCCAGGCTCCTCTATCCATGGAATTCATGCAAGAACACTGGAGTGGGTAGCCAGTCCCTTCTGCAGGGGATCTTCCTGACCCAGGGATCGAACGTGGATCTCTCACACTGCAGGCAGATTCTTTACCAGGGAAGATCCAGCAATCCTACTCACAGGTACACACCCAAGAGAACTGAACTCGTATGTCCCCCCAGAAATTGTACGTGAATGTTTAGTCACAAGAGCCAAAAAAGCACAATCTAAGTGCCTATCGGTTGATAAAGGGATATCAACATGGTACATCCATGTGATGAAACTTTATCCAGCCTTTAAAAGGGGTGGAACTCTGGCACATGCTACAACATGGATGATCCTTGAAGATATTACGCTGCATGAAAGAGGCAGACACTAAGGCCACACATATAATTCCATTTATATGAAATATCCAGAATAATCACATTTATAGAAATAGGAAGTAGATTAGTGATTTCCAGGGACTCAGGGGCAGGGAAGGATGGGAAGTGATCGCTAATAGGAGCAGTGTTTCTTTGGGGGGGGTCATCTTCTGGGATTACATGGTGAGTGGGTAGATAAATAACTTTTTGAATATACCAAAAACTACTGAATTGTACACTTGAAAAGGATGAACTTTATGTTATGTGAATTATATATCAATAAAACAACCTAGACCTATCTCTAATATTTGCAAGGGCATAAATGGAGATCCACACACCATATGCCTAAATATTTAAAAATCAAGCAAACAAGCTGTTAAATAAAATATGTTCCCTTTTCTTACCTTGACAAATATGCCTCCATAGTGGTAAAACTGAAAAGTATGTATAAAGCTATGCTTTGTATATGCTTGAAAGCTGGCGTGTTTGGGTATTCTGTTGATGGAACGGCTGTGTTTGGACAAGTGATAAAGTAAAGACATGCACTATTCATAAATTATTATAGTTTTATTCCACAAAAAATATCCATGCCTTCATTTCACCAAAAATACTAATTTGCGTTCTAGTAAAAGGAGTGATCTGAAAAGACTAAAGAGACAAAATATGTTTTCACGACAATGATGAATTATAGTAAAATGTAAAAATGTTTTAATATTTTTCAAAAAATACAAATTTCTAACATATTAAAATTATTTATTGACATTATAAGGCAGAATATAAATTCAATTAAGAAAACATCTAAAAGTCAAATTTGAATTTTTATTTTTTAATTAATTAAAATTAAATGTTATGAGACATTAAAAAAAATACTCTCAGCCATTCTAGTGTTCAATGCCCATCTACTTGGTAATGTAAAGGATCAGTATCATACTCCACTCGTGTTATATCTAAATTTATCTGTACGGATTTAAGAGTAATAGAAATTGTTTAAACATTGCAAGATAAATGTTCCTCAGCCACCACGGACATCGCTGTGGATACGGCATTAATTCACAGGAACCGCTGGAACCAAGAGTTACTACATGAAAAAGAACCAGAAGACGACTCTCGCCCCCTCGTCTGAGGGTGGGGTCATTCTCATGAATGTTTCCATGCAGCTGGCACCCATTCTGCATGGTTGTCTAATCTATGTCTTCGGAGACGCAGAACATCTGAGCCAGGAGACACCTGGGGGCTGCTTCAAACGCTAGCCCAACGCCTGTTCCTTCTCTCTGGCTTGTTGCCCACTCCTCCACACTCCACTCCTCCATGTAGCACAGTGTGGCATTTTGACCTCCACTTACCCCCCGTCCTCCTCTCTCTTCTCAGCCGCTCACACTGCCGCTCTGAAGCCCCTCCCTGCCCAGCCAGCAGGCCTGGGCCGTGAGGGTCCCACTCCCTGGAACCCTCCTTTCCTCCCTTCTCTGTCCTCAGCTCTCACGTTTCCCCAGCTCTCCTCCTCTGGAATAGGAGCTCTCTGGGCTGACCTGAGTGTGAGCCCTTGGAGGGCAGGGACCTGCTGCCTGGCTCAGGGCTCCTTCCCAGGTCAGGCCCTTGGCCAAGTTGGCTGAGCAAGGAGGCACCAGGCCAAGGGGCCAGGAAAGGGGCTGGGCCTGGTTTCCTCCATAAGCTTTTCCTCTGTGGTGATAACTCTGAGAACAGTGGGTTCTTCCCAGAGGGGTCTGGGCCAGGTGGGCGGCACCTCGTGGTCCCCTCATGGTCTAGATCAGCGAGGCCGGGGGCTCTGGGGACAGACTCCTCATCACCTGGTCCACTGTGAGCCCTCTGACTCCCGCCCTCCCAGATCCCCTCTTTCAGCCTCCCTTGACTTCCAGCCCTCATCCCAGACCTCAGCTCCCCAAGCTCAGCACAGTAGCATATGACAGCTAAGATTCTGGGAACCTCCAGGGCCACGCTGTCTAGAACAACCATTCTTCCTTTCTAGCCTGTTCTTTGGGCAAAAGACAAATGATCAAGCTGGTTTCCTTGACTCAGAAGTGTGAGGAGAGGAGAACAGAAAGTGTGGGCTGGAGAACACAGACACAGAGTAAATTTCAGCCTCACCATCTGCCAGCTGTGTGACCCATTCTGGCCTCAGTTTTCCTCATCTGTAACATGGGAACAGTTAGGGTTCTGCTTCATAGTGTTACTGTGAGGATTAAATGAGATAATGCTTCATATAAAGGCTATAGCAAATCATCAATAAATGGGGTTGTAATAATAATAGTAATAATGATATGACAATTATTATTATTATCATAAACTTATATAAGCTTGATCCTTACTATCCACTCAGTCAGTTAACAGGCATGTAATAGTGCCACAGGGTCCAAATATCCTACAGTGGCCTAGAGCAATGGAGACATTCACAGACAGATTTCAATCTGCATTGGTGAGAAAAACATTTGATCACTAGTCAAAGAAAACCTGAAAACTGTGGCTTAAACATTTCAGGGATTTCTCTTCTCACATATCAAGGAATCTAAATGTAAATCCATCCTTATATGTTGGCTTTCAACCTCATTGTGCCACAGCGGCTGCCATACCTCCAGGCATTATGTCTAGGTTCCTGGCAAGAAAAAAAAAGAAGTTGGCGTCAAAGGAACACGATCAGTTCAATCTGCCTCTTATAAAAAGCAAAAACTCTCCTGAAACCCCACACAATTACCTTCTGCTTATGCTTTATTGGTCAGACAGAGACTCGTGGGAAATCGGGGAGCATGATTAGCTCAGGTTANAAAAAAAGAAGTTGGCGTCAAAGGAACACGATCAGTTCAATCTGCCTCTTATAAAAAGCAAAAACTCTCCTGAAACCCCACACAATTACCTTCTGCTTATGCTTTATTGGTCAGACAGAGACTCGTGGGAAATCGGGGAGCATGATTAGCTCAGGTTACCCCTGGTCCATCCATGGGGATGGGGGGCAAGGCGACCCTTCACAAAATTGGAGTGTGCTTAGCAAGAGGGGGATGGGTATCATATGGGTAGTTAGCAGCGTTTGCCATGAGTCATAGGATGGAGGGGGCTTGAAGCTCATCCCCTCCATGTGGGTACTAGGGCACTGGGGTTTAGAAAGGGGAAGCGACTTGCCAAAGGCCACACAGCAAAACAAGGGAGGACTGGAACCCAGACCTTCTAAGGCCACAGACACAACTCTTACTCCTCCCCTGGCCAACATGACACAGCTCCGTTGGCAAGCCCCCATCAGAGGATCCCCTCCATGTGGGTACTAGGGCACTGGGGTTTAGAAAGGGGAAGCGACTTGCCAAAGGCCACACAGCAAAACAAGGGAGGACTGGAACCCAGACCTTCTAAGGCCACAGACACAACTCTTACTCCTCCCCTGGCCAACATGACACAGCTCCGTTGGCAAGCCCCCATCAGAGGACTCAGGAGCTGGGGACCCCAAGGCTCTGGCACCCAGAATCTTTCTAGAGGAGAGGAGACATTGTCCATAGGAGGAGGTGAAGGAGGCCTTCTCCACTGTCACCGTCTCCCAGGGGCAGGGCCAGCTATTCGGGGTGGCTAGCTGGCAGGCAGTTAATTACCCTGGTCACCCACTGTTTTCCGGGAGAGATAGCCATATAATCTGCCTGTCAGCTGGAGAGAGGAGGGTCCCCCCTCCTCCAAACCCCTGCCGGGGCTGACGCTTGGCTGACAGGGAGGTGGCAGGGCAGCTTGTGAGGGAGGGGATGACAGGGGGCCAGCTGGTAGGCAGATGGACAAGTGAGAGAAGAGCAAGGATGCCAGGCACCAGAGCATTGTTCAGTTCAGTTCAGTCGCTCAGTGGTGTCTGACTCTTTGCGACCCCATGAATCGCAGCACGCCAGGCCTCCCTGTCCATCACCAACTCCCGGAGTTCACTCAGACTCATGTCCATCGAGTCCGTGATGCTATCCAGCCATCTCATCCTCGGTCGTCCCCTTCTCCTCCTGCCCCCAATCCCTCCCAGCATCAGAGTCTTTTCCAATCAGTCAGCTCTTTGAATGAGGTGGCCAAAGTACTGGAGTTTCAGCTTTAGCATCATTTCTTCCAAAGAAATCCCAGGGCTGATCTCCTTCAGAATGGACTGGTTGGATCTCCTTGCAGTCCAAGGGACTCTCAAAAGTCTTCTCCAACACC
>SJYX01021485.1:496413-521913 GCA_006410675.1 Oreotragus oreotragus | reverse complement strand
AGATGCTTATATCTTTCCTTTTCTCCTTTGCTTTTCACCTCTCTTCTTTTCACAGCTATTTGTAAGGCCTCCCCAGACAGCCATTTTGCTTTTTTGCATTTCTTTTCCATGGGGATGGTCTTGATCCCTGTCTCCTGTACAATGTCACGAACCTCATTCCATTGTTCATCAGGCACTCTGTCTATCAGATCTAGGCCCTTAAATCTATTTCTCACCTCCACTGTATAATCATAAGGGATTTTATTTAGGTCATACCTGAATGGTCAAGTGGTTTTCCCTACTTTCTTCAATTTAAGTCTGAATTTGGCAATAAGGAATTCATGATCTGAGCCACAGTCAGCTCCTGGTCTTGTTTTTGTTGACTGTATAGAGCTTCTCCATCTTTGGCTGCAAAGAATATAATCAATCTGATTTCAGTGTTGACCATCTGGTGATGTCCATGTGTAGAGTCTTCTCTTATGTTGCTGGAAGAGGGTTTTTGCTATGACCAGTGCATTTTCTTGGCAAAACTCTACCAGTCTTTGCCCTGCTTCATTCCATATTCCAAGGCCAAATTGCCTGTTACTCCAGGTGTTTCTTGACTTCCTACTTTTGCATTCCAGTCCCCTATAATGAAAAGGACATCTATTTTGGGTGTTAGTTCTAGAAGGTCTTGTAGGTCTTCATAGAACCGTTCAACTTCAGCTTCTTCAGTGTTACTGGTTGGGGCATAGACTTGGATTACTGTGATACTGAATGGTTTGCCTTGGAAACAAACAGAGATCATTCCGTCGTTTTTGAGATTGCATCCAAGTACTGCATTTCGGACTCTTTTGTTGACCATGATGAGCACTGTTAGGATGGGTAAACTGAGGCAAGATCGAGGTTCAACCTCTGCCAAAGGATAGTGTGAGCTAAGGTGCAGGGCCTCTCCTGTGCTTGGGTCTCCAGGCTCCTTGGAAGGTGTCCCTAGAAGACCCCGGTGAGAGACACCGAAGTCCAGGTGGGGGTGGAGGGCAGGGCTGAGGATACTTCAGGTTGGAAGAAACAAAAGGCAGGAAAGGTACCCAGGCAGATGGGACAGCATGAACAAAGGCATGGGGACCTGCCAGCCTGTCAGGGCCTGTTTTGCTGTAACTTCCAGGGAGGGGCAGCTAGAGGCATGCGGTGGGCGTGAGGACAATGGAGGCAGTACCTGCTGCAGTCGGGCGCTTTTCACTATCTCATGGAACCCTCCCACAACAAGGGGCATCCTCTTTGCATTCCCATTTTACAGATAAAAGTGCTGAGGCTCTGAATCCACACAGCTCATCAGTGGCAGAACAGAGACTCAAGCTCAGATCTGCCTCCCTCTCGAGCCTGCCCTCTTAGCCTCCAGCTGATTCAGCTGCCCGCCGTTGGGAGGATGGATGAGGGGCCATATAGGGGAGCCTGGACTTCGAGGAAGGCAAGTCTTTGATGGTCTGAGCAAGAGGAGGTTATATGTCCCATGTGTAGTTTTTATATATTTCTTCATTTGTGTGTATTATCTTCCTTACGGCACGTGGGATCTTTAGTTGTCGCACTTGGAATCTTAGTTGCAGCATGTGGAAACTAGTTCCCCAGCAAAGGATCACACTGTGCCCCCTGCATCAGAAGAGCAGAATTCTAGCCACTGGACCATCAGGGAAGTCCCGCCCCCCATCTTCATCTAGGAGGATCCTTGGTTATCTTTCTAAACGCCACCCACAATGTCTACATTCTTGATTTTCCTCCTGTTTCCTTCATGGGAATGTAGAGTGGTGGAGAAATGCATGAGATCCAGAGCCAGACTGCCTGGGTTCAAATCTTCTCTCTGCAATACACCAACTGTGTAACCTCAGGCAATCTGTCCAACCTTTCTGTCCCTCAATTGACTCATCTGTAAAGTGGACACATCCTACTTCACAGGTTTGGTATGGAGGTTAAAATTGTTATATAGGGATGTTCCTGCCAGTCCAGTGGCTAAGACTCTGCATTCCCAATCCAGGGGGCCTGGGTTCGATCCCTGGTCAGAAGACTAGATCCTACATGCCACCACTAAAGATCCCACACGCCAGAACTAAGACCTGTTAGAGCCAAATAAATAAATAAATATATTTCTTAAAATTGATACATAAAAAGTCTTGTAACAGTGCCAGGCAGGGAGCGAACACTCCATAAAGGTCAGCTACTGTTAGCTGAGGGCCCTGATCCTACACGTTTGTTAATGGGTCCTGTCGCCTTGCTACACTGTAAGCGCCAGTGAACCAGAACAGTGTCACTTACTGTATTTATTGCCTAGAGCTGCTGTAACAAAGTGCCACAAACTGGGTGCCTTACAACTGTACTAATGCATTGTCTCACAGTTCTGGAGGCCAGAAGTCTGAGGTCACCGTGTCAGCAGGGCTCTGGTGCCGCTGAAATGCGCTGGGGAGAATCCCCCTTGCCTCTTCTAGCTTCCACTGTTGCCGGCGTTCCTGTGCATGTAGACGCATCTCCCCAGTCCCAGCCCCTGCCGTCACATGGTGCTGTCTTCCTGTGTCTGTGCCTTCACACGGCCGTCTTCCTTTTTCTGATAAGGACACCATCAGTCATATTGAATTAAGGTCTGCCCCACTTCAGTACAATTCCCTCTCAACTTGATTCCATCTGCAATGACCCTTTTTCCAAATAAGTTCATGTTTGAATGTCTGGGGGTTAGGCCTTCAAAGTATCCTCTGGAGGTGGGTCAGGAGCGGGGGATATATTTCAACCCATAACGCTCATCACAGCAACCCCAGCACCAGGTTCCGGAGAGATCTGTGGGGCAGATGATAAATGTGAGTAAATGGGGTCTTCTGATCGTGAGCCCCCAGGAGCAGGCGTCACTGTTCCTGAAAGAAAGAAGAAACAAAGTGAAGTCGCTCAGTCGTGTCCGACTCTTTGCGACCCCATGGACTGTAGCCTACCAGGCTCCTCTGTCCATGGGATTCTCCAGGCAATAGTACTGGAGTGGATTGCCATTCCCTGGGAGCTGGGCAAAGCCTGCTTTCTTGGAGGGCTTTAGATGGCTCAAATGGTAATCTGCCTGCAATGCAGGAGACTCAGGTTCAATCTCTGGGTCAGAAAGATCCCCTGGAGAAGGAAATGGCAACTCTAGTTCCCACTCTAGTATTCTTGCCTGGAGAATTCTATGGACAGAGGAGCCTGACGGGCTATAGAGTCCATGGAGTTGCAAAAAGTCGGACATAACTGAATGACTATCACTTAGGTGGATTTTAATTTAAATGCATCTGGGGGAATTTTCCCAGCCAACTGCCTGACCAAGCCACCCGCGACAAGAGTCCTCTGGGACCGGGAGGGGTAGAGAGGAAACCTCAAGAGGTTTCTGCCCCTCAGAAGGGCAGGCTTGACTGCTGAGCCCAGAAACGCTGCCACTGGGCTCAGCACTGCTGTCACTGAGCATAGATGGGGCAATCCCGGGGGAGACGCCAGCCGGGGGCGACCGATGTCTCAGTGACTTTGCTAATCTGGGGCCCAAGCTGCCCGTGAGTCAGGCAGTGACTGGGTGGGACGGGGGTGGGGGGTAGCTGACGCTGAGTCAGGGGACAGTGGGCTCCCCCTGCCTGGATGAAGAGGTGGGCCCCACCTCTCAAGCCCCCTGCCCAGCAGTCCCTGGCCCCCCTGCCTCTCCTGCTATTCCAGAAGACTCCAGCATCTGAGGGACGGCCAGCCAGGCTGCGCCCAGAGGGCTTGACAGGAAAAGGAGGACTCAGGCAGCGGCTGTAAAGGTCAGCAGCCCTTGGGGCCAGGAACATCCACGATGCAAATGTGGAATTTACACTCCTGGGTGCCCGCTGGCCAGCCTGCCTGTCTGTCTGTATGCCAGCCAGCAGTTCTGGGCAGCACGGGCACAGCAGATGTCCTGGGCCATGCCCGGAAATGGGTGGCTCTGGGATTCCCTGTGGCTGCGGGCGCCTCCCCATGGAGGCCCCAGACGTGATGGGGGAGGGGCCTCAGCAGTGGCCTGGCCCCCTGGGGGCAGGGGGCGGGGGCCTGCTCTGGCTGGTGTGGCCTGGGGCCCAAATGGGTGGACCCTGGCTATCTGCCTGGAATTTTCACCACCAGCTCCCTTGGCTCCATGGCTGAGAGATTCTAGGGGCCAGACAAGAACAACTAGACACCAACCAGCCCTCCTTTCTGCTTATCTGGCTTCCCCCAGATTCTGTCCAGGGCCAGTTCCATTCTACGAGACTGTACTGACCTTCCCAGGCAGAATCGTGGAGCCCTGCTACAGGCCAGAGGATTTTCTTTAAACCTGCTAACATCTTGTTGTTCTGCTGTTGCAGGAGACGAAACTGAGGTTCAGAGAAGAACCCTGACAAGATCACACGTCTGTGGAATGGTGGGGCTGGAACTCAGACCTGGGTCACCGTCATCTCTGACAGGCAGCGAGCAGGTCTCTACACTTTCCTCAGCCCCCACCATTCTCGGCCACCCTCCCTCCATCTGCTTAGCCCAGCAGACCTGAAAAGATGCCCTCTGCACCCCACATCAGGCACTGAGAGTCTGGGCATGTGTTCGGCTCAACTGCATGGTAGGCAGTGCCTTGCAGGGAGCACTGGGCCAGGAGTCCTGGACTCAGGATCCGACCTGTATCTGGCTTGCTGAGCAACCTCGAGACCTTCACCTAGCCTCTCTGAGCCTCAAACTCAGCAGAGACCCAAGGGTGGCAGTCAGGGATCTTTCTAAGTCAGTCTGTATGTCCGGAATTCCCTGAGGCTGAAGCCACCTTCTTCTCTCTTTGCTTTGTGAGCTCCATGTGCCCCCAGAAACCAGTGACAAGCTTGACACCCCGTGGGTGCTTGATAACAGCTCATCCTTGCCTGAGTGACAATCCTGCCACTCTGAGTCCCCCGGGATGCTGTCCACAGCCTCCTCGGAAGGCTTCCAGGCAGAACACTTCCCAGGGCTCAATCTTCGTTTGCAAACTTACTCATTCTCTCTCTCCGTCTCTCTCTCTCTCCCTACTCCACACCCACACACACACACACACACACACACACACACACACACCCCTGCCCTGGGGAGCCCTTCTCTACCACTCTATTGCACTGAACAGGCCAGCCCAGAGTTCAGAGTTTTGGGTGTTTGGAGCCTGAGGGAGTGGAGCAGGGAAAAGGCCTTAGTGGTGAAGGGCTCACAGTACCCCCAAGAGCCACCTGGTGGGTGGTATAAGGGGATTCGCCCCTCCTGGGCAGCTGGAGCCTCCTCAGCCTTCTTGGACCAAGGCCAGCCTGGAGGAGGGGGCAGGTCAGGGAGGCACTTGACACTTGCAGGAGGTGTGGGTGAGGTGAGGCCAGGGAGCCAGAGGGGCCAGCCCAGGACCACACAGTGAGGCGGCCTCCTGCCCCCTGGCTGAGTGCCTTCCCTCCTCCACCTCTGGGCCCTCGAAGGAGAATCCAGAATCGCTCCCCAGCTGATTGCTGGTTGTGCCAGAGACACTTGGGGGCGCGGACTCAGAGGGCAGAGGGGCCAGGCCTGGGGGACCCAGCGCTAAATGTGGACAGGCCGCTGGGGCTGTGGGTTTCCTGGGGAGGACAGGAAGGGAGGACTCCGGAAACGAGGAGGCCTGGGGGAGCTGCCTGCAGAAGTTGCTGCTGGGAAATGAACCCCCGTGAGTGCCTGCCGTGGGAGCTGGTGTTGGCTCTGCCTTCTCAGATGCCACCTGCCTGGAGCTTAGGACCAGCGAGCTGCCCTCCTGCTGAGCCTCTGCCCGAAGAGGGCAGGGCAGGGGCGCTGGGAGTCCTTCTCGGGGAGGCCCCACCCCTGGGCAGGACTGTGGGGACCAAGTCTTGTCCATCACCCACTCCTGGGAAGCAATATCCTGGGGGGGCAGGGGCCCAGAGCCCGTGTGGGATTGGGGAGGGTTAGGAGGGGATGGTCCTCTGCCTGGGAGATCCTGAGCAGCCCAGAGCTGGACAGCAGCCAGAAACGAGGAAGGAGCATTGGCTCCGCCAGACAACCTGGGTTCCAGTCTCCCGTCTGCCTCTTGAAGGCTATGTGACCTTAGGGAAATACCTAACCTCTCTGGGCGTCAGTTTCTCCCATATACAGTCAGACAACTGCTATCTGTTTCCAGCGGTTCTCTGTGAGAAATGAGCATAATGTCACATGCAACACGTGCTTGGCACGGTGCCTTCCTGCTCAGTAAACAGCCACCGATATAATTGCTGTTTCAAAATTTCTAACCACAGCGACAAACCATTATTCAAGTATCTGATTGGCAAAGCTCACAGAGTTGATAAAGCACTGTGCTGGCGAAGCTATGGGAGAACAGGCAAACGCGGGCATGACTGGCGGGAGGGGGGATGAGACAGCCTCAGCGAGGGCACCCCCCTCCTTTCCTTCATGGGTGCTCCTAGCCACGTCCCAGCCCGCCGTTGCACTTGTGGGAATTTGTCTACAGGCTCACTGGCATACGTTTGAAGCGGCACACGTACACGGTTGTTTATTATAATATTTAATGTAATTACCGAACACTAGAAACAAGCTAAACGTGCATCAGTGGGAGATCAGTTAAATAATTTGCAGTCCTTCCGTACAATGAAGTAATCTGCAGCCATAAAATAAGAACGGGGAACCAGTTTTCAGCTGACATGAAACAATAACCAAGAAATAGTTTTAAGGGAAGAAAGCCAGGTACAGAGCAAGACGTATATGCACTGAAAAAGAGAAGGAATGAAAACAGGTGTGAACGTGATGGCTCTCTGGAACCATCTGGAAGAACACCAGGAGCCGGCAAGCGCTCTTTTCTGGAGAGGGGACCTGAATGGGCAGGCCAGAGTGGAGGAGCGACCTTCCCTTCTACGTCCCTTCTGAATTTTGCATCATGTAAGTGCATGACCCACTCAAAAATACAAAGGTGAACTATTTTTAAATTAATTTTGTAAATTATTTTTTAAAGTCCATTTTTAAAATTAGGCTCTCTTATGGGAATTCCATCAAGGTCCAGTGGTTAGGACTCTGTACTTCCACTGCAGGAGACATGGGTTCGATCCCTGGTCAGGGAAGCCAGATCCCACAAGCCTTTTGGCATGGCTGAAAAAAAGAAAAAAGAAAAAAAAAAAAAAAAAACAACTAGACTCTTGGCTGAGACCAAGCTTCAGATGTGCTTTTGGTTCTGTGTATCCAGCGGTGGGAATGGAGACCAGGGCACCTCAGAAGCTACGCCCAGGGTCCTAGGCAGTGAGGTGGGACCTCCCAGGACCTGGATGGGCCAGGCCTAGGACCTCAAGTCTGCCCCAAAGGTGGGAAACACTAGGACTGAGGAGCTATGTAGGCACCTGCTCAGGCCTGGCCCCAAAGCTGGTATAAAGTCCTAGAGTGTCGGCCCTTGTTACATCCTGCCCACATCCGGCAGAGGCTGGCACAGAGTGGACACACTGAGGAGGGTGGAAATGAAGAGGTGTGGGACCATCCTGGAGCTGAAATCGCCACTGCCTCTTGTGTGAGGGAGCACCGAACGTTCGCAACAGCTACTGTCAAATCCCGCGCCCGCCCCCTGGTTTTCTGCCCCTGCTGGCACCCAGGGTGTTCAGAATCCATCGGGGAAGGCTCTCCCCAGTCTCTGAGCACCTGCGTGCCAGCTGCTCTCCCTCCCAGTGGAACAGGCCCGGGGCAGCCAGGACCGCCGTCTCACCTGCCCCCACTGCCACACTGTCACCTGTTCCCCCTGGCAAACACGCACCCTGGGGCTGGCCCTGTCTCCAGCCTCCCTGGCCGGACGCCGGCCCACTTCCAGGGTCCAGTCAGCCCTGGCGCTTTGGCGTCAGCATTGCAGACACCCATGCAAGGCGAGCAGCCGAAGCCGTGCTGCCAGGAGACCGTCTCCCTGGATTCTGACTCTCTGAGGAGACAGCAATGTGGAGGAGGAAGGGTGCCGTCCACCCCCTCCCAGAGCGGGGGACAACTGGTGCTGGGCTCTCGGAGATGGGGGTGGGCCCTCCGCCAGGACTGGTCACTGGGGACCGAAACCCCTTCCCAGCTTTGCTATTAGTGGTGGGACCAGCAGAGAGGACTGAGGATAGGTGCTCCCTAGAAACAAGCGCCTCAGGTGATGGCTTTTCCTGCATTGTCAACCCCAGAGGGTCTTTGCTGAACTCCACAGATAGAAGCAGGATCACCCTACATCTCACCTCCATCAGCGTTAGACTTCATGAGAAGCTGGGATGAACATTTCTATTTTATAGAAACTGAAGCTCAGAGAGCTGGTGACTTGCCCTGAAGTCACATACCTGCCCCTCAAAGACGCTGATTTCTTTTCCGCCTCACCCCCCACTACCCGACCTTCTCTCATTGTGCCTCTGGAGGGGCTTGTATGTCCTGGGTCAGCTCAGTTACACAGACCAGGGGTGCTGGAGTCAGTTAGAACCTACAGCAATGAGCGAGCATTCCAGGAAAAGGGCACAGTCCATGCGAAATATCTAGAGGGGGGACCGTTCATAAAGTGGACGAGAAGTGTGAGATGTGTGCTTGGCCTCTACAATGTGGAGGATGAGCACGGGGTTGGAGGGAGGTCGGGAGGCCAGGAAGGAGGGGGCTCGAAAGCCAGGATGGGAGCACTGGGACCCCACAGGGTGTTTCTGATTGCGGGAACAGGCAAAGGGAGAAGTGTCTTTCTAAATGATTCCTAGAGGAGGTGATGTGGGCACCAACTCAGGAACGGAGGCCCTGAAGCAGGTGCAGTGACAAGCAGAATATGGTAGCTGAAAGAGAGGCTTCTGGAGTAAGGATGCTGGGACTGAAGCCCAGCTGTACTGCCCAGCTGTGTGATCTTGGGCCGGTTACTTAACTGCTCTGGGCCTCAGTCATCTCATCTATAAAATGGGGATGATGGTAATACACCTCCTAGGGCTGTTCTGATGACAGAGGGAATTAGGACATGCCCAGCATGCAGAGCAGAACGTGTTAGAACGTAGTAAGCACTAAGTCTCAGCTGTTCTTTTTTAATACTGCCACCCTGGTGTTCAGCCGTAAGCTACGTGGACAGGTTGGTTCTCTCTTCCTTCTCTGGGAGGAAGCAGATGGGAAGACAGGAAGCCAGTGGGGAGGGAGGACCTGCCCTCAGTTCAGACGCCGGTGTCCACGACCCGGATCTAAGCGGTCTTCTCTGTTTTCAGACACCTGGTCAAGGTGACCAGGCAGGCAAGGACGGGTCCTGCCACACCCTGTCCTCCGCACTTCCAAGTGGATGCGGGCACTTTATACCAGTTTCCCTGGACGGGAATCCTGTGCCCACTTACCAGTGCTCCAAGGCAGGCTTCAAGATCCCCCTGCCATGCCTGGGAGGTGGGGGAAGGGCGATGTCAGGGCAGAGAGCCGGCAGGCACAGCCATGAGGCTCTAGTGAGGCGTGCGAAGGCCACAGAGGTCGCCTCGGAGTCACGGTCATGGGGGGACAGGGGCGCAGCAGGCCTGGCGTGACGGCTGCAGAGTCGCGGTGATCTGCCCTTTGCTGGCGGTTGCTGGGGTGAGCTAGTGCGCTCCGAGTCATCCTCCTGTAATAACTCTAATCCGCTCATTACCACTCCCGGGGCTGCCAAGGGTCCTTGCCTTCCTCACCCCTATTCGCCCCGCCTCCCTCCACCCCTCACATCTGTGCAACAGCTGGGCTCCGAGACAGCCAGTTCTCCGCAGGCCCCGCACCATCTGCTTCCCCGGGGGAGGAGGCTCTGCAGAGGGTGTGCCTGGGCGCTCCTGCCCCTGGAGGGCAGGTGGACCTGAGGTTCACTTGGCCTGGTGCTGGGGGCTCTGAGCCTCGCTTTGCCTCCCACCAATGGGCCAGGGATCCAGGCTGTGGGCTCAGAAGGCTGGGGTCTGTCTCTGGCCCCTGACAGACAATCAGCGCTTCATTTCCCTGACACTTGAGCCTCAAGGTCTCATCTGCACAGTGATGTGGCTGTCCGGCCCCTTCCCGGCTTCTCCAGCCAGCCAGACCTCGTGTGTGAAGGCGTCTCCCCTATGTGTCTTTCCTGGGGCTCCTGTGTGTGTTAGGGTCCAGTAGAGGACACTGAACTGCTGACTTCTCTGGGCTGGGGATGGGGTGCAGTGGAGAGGGATGAAGGCAGAAGCACCTGCTGGCTCCCCCCTACCCCAGGCTGCCCACCACTTCCGGGGTTCTCAGTTCCCTCCGTCCTCCCCCGGCCCGGACGACAGGACTTGTTCCCCACGGCTGCCCCTTCCCAGAGCGGGGAGGAGCCGTCAGGACCCTCAGGAATGACAGCAGTAGCTGGGCTCCCCAGGTGGCCCTCGTGGTAAAGAAGCTACCTGCCAATGCAGGAAACATAAAAAATGAGGGTTCAATCCCCGGGTCGGGAAGATCCCCTGGCGGAGGAAATGGCAACCCACTCCAGCATTCTTGCCTGGAGAATCCCCGTGGACAGAGGAGCCTGGTGGGCTACGGTCTGTAGGGTTGCAAAGAGTCAAACACAAACGAAGTGACTTAGCATGCATGAGGCTTATGGAACACCCACTGTGCACCCCTTGAAGGCTTTATGCCAGGTGACCTCACGGGGGTGGGGCAGGTGTCCTCCTCACCCACAAGGGAGGAGCCTGAGGCACAAGGGCCCCAGAAGCTGACACAGCTAGCAAATGGCAGCCCTGGGGTGTGAGTCTCGGCCCGGTGTGACCCTGGAGCCCCCTCACTGAGCCCTAGAACTTCACGTGGCCCCAGGGCAGGCTCTGGGAGTGGGGCTCCCCTTCTCAAGCTGGAACCTGGCCAGGCTGTCCCTTTAAACTTTACCCCCACCTGGCACAACAGGGGCACTCCGCCCAGCCACTATTTGGGGCAGGAAGGAATCCTCAGGCAAACTGCTTAAAGCAGAGCTGCTCTGGTGAAAACAGAGACGGATTGGAAAACTGCAAAAGTGCTTCTCTCCCTGCCTCTCATTTTCAGAGAGTAAAACTGAAGTCTAGAAAAGAAAGGGCCTGAGTTGAGGAGCGGGGGGATGGGGACATCACCCATCAAATTGGTGGCAGAGTCCATCTTGGACCCAAATGGTGGAACTTCCCCAGTGGAGCAAGACAGTCTCAGGACTCTCTCTCCTCCCAGAGGGTTGGCCTTACTCCCCGGCCCCTCTCTCGGGCTGAGCCAGAGCCCAGGAAGAGGGCTGGAGGCCCAGCCTGGGCCGCGTTCTCTGAGCACCTCCACTGGCGGGCATAAGGGGCTCCTCGGGTGTATCAGGCTTCCCGGCTTATCCTGCTCACTGACGCCCTATGCAGAGACCTCCATGGTTCACTCCAGGGACAGCCCATGTGTGTGTGCAGTTCAGGGCCATCTCATTCCCCACTGTTGACACACCCGTCTCCCTTATTCCATCAGCAAACACTGGGCCTGGAGAGACAGTCTAATTGGCTGGCAGTGCTCTGCTCCCAGATCCCCTCCTTGCCTAAACACACAGCCCTGTTTATCCTGTGTGCCCAGCCACCAGTACCTCACTGTCGCCCAGATCCCTGCCCCGTCAGCCACTCACCCCCGTCTCTCTCCCACAGTGCCCCTGCCAGAGCAGGAGAGCCCCATGGAAAACTCATAGGACACCCCCTAACCACTTACCCAAGTAACACCACCTCCACTCGGAGAGATGAAACAACGCGAGAGGGAAGGGAGTGGCCTGCGGTCACAGCCCAGGAGGACAGGACCTGCTTCCCACCGCTCGCTGGGGTTTGAGCACCACCTCTGTGCCTGAGCTGGTCCTTTAGCCAGGAAATCCCTTCCTTCGAGCAGCCTCAGCCCACTGAATGATTGACAACCTCATAGGAAACCCCCCATCGACCTCCACAGTTGCCTCCCTTACGGCTGATAATACCCACTACCTTCTCTGGCCCTGCCTGGTGGCTCAGACCATAAAGAATCTGCCTGCAATGCAGGAGACCTGGGTTCAGTCCTTGGGTCGGGAAGATCCCCTGGAGAAGGGAACAGCTACCCACTCCAGTATGCTTGCCTGGAGCATTCCACGGACAGAAGAGCCTGGCGGGTTACAGTTCATGGGTTCATAAAGTTTCTGTATTACCCTGCAAGTTCCTGAAGGCCAAGACCTGGGTGTTTCATCTCTGGGCCCCCAGTCCCAGCCCAGAATGAGGCCCTGATAAAGGACTGGCAGAGAGAGAATGCGCGGGCTGGAGCCAGGCTCTCAGTCCTGTTCCAGCCTGGCTCAGCCTTGGTCCCTCAAGTCCCCGGGCCTGCTCCCCTGGCCAGGCCTATTCCAGGAGCCCTTGTGCACACTGCTCCCCTGGGTACCGGAGCCCAGCGGGCTTTTTGGATCGCGTCTCCCTTGGTTCCCCGAGTCTGGGCCCAGCCTGGGCAGAGCCTCCTCTGGGCTGTTGTGGGTGAGTCACGGGCAGACTGTAAACAAGTCTGTAGAGCACTGGCTGTACCACCAAGGCCCTGGCACTTGTCCTAGCCGTGTCGGGGGATCTAAAAGAAGCCATGGCTGGCTCCCACGCACCCACTATGGAAAGGAGAGGGTGGAACACAACCAGGGAAGCTTCCAGATTTACATATCAACCTGTGCACAGGGGTCTGCAAAGAGCCCCATCCGACAGGGGACTAAAAGCAGAACCTGGGGGTTGAGACAGTGTTCTTTGCTCAGCTGTGTCCAACTCTTTGGGACCCCGTGGACTGTAGCCCGCCAGACTCCTCCATCCATGGAATTCTCCAGGCAAGAGTACTGGAGTGGGTTGCCATTCCCTTCTGCAGGGGACCCTCCTGACTCAGGGATCAAACCCAGGTCTCCTGCATCTCAGGCAGATTCTTTATGGTCTGAGCCACCCTCACTGTGATTGGGGTTGGGAGGGGGCAGATAATTAGGAAGAGACACGCCTGCTGGGAGTTTCAATTTTTTGAGTACCTACAATGTGACAGCTACAGATGCAGGGCTGGGGATACTGCAGTCAACAAAACACAACCCTGTGTTTTGGGGAACAGGAAAAGCAGAGCAGGGTAAGGGAGGGTGTGGGGCAGTCACTTTATTCGTCATTTGAAAGACAGTGTAGAAAAATGAAATCCTGGAGTACTTTCCAGCCACTTAACAAACGGGGAAACTGAGGCACTGGAGGGCTAAGCATTTGCCTGAGGTTACACAGGGAGACAGAGCAGAGACAGGTCCCAAGACCACGAGGGCTCAGAGGTGAGGCTGACACCAATGTGGTCCATATGGAACTTCATTTCTATAGTTCTGGGGGGTGGGATCTGTATGGGGCCTCATTTCTGTAGTCCTGCGGGGTGGGGTCCCAATGGGGTCTCATTTCTATAGTCCTGGGGGTGGGGGCTGTTGAGTACAGGACCCCTTTCTTCTGCCTCCTGGGGGAGGGGCTCCCAGGTACTCGGCAGCAGCAGAGACTCCTGGGTGAAACCAGACTCTGCAGTCGTTCCACGGCGGGTTCTCTGTCTCCCCATTTGTGAACAGGCAGCTCTAACCCCGCGCTCCTGAATGGCCTCCTGCCAGTACGGTCTGGCGTCAGAAAACTCTCCCACCTTCACCGCAGCCCAGCTGAGAGCTCTAGGAATGCTGAGTGACTCCATTTCCCCGGTTTCAACAGCCTTGGCCGCTGCAGGGTCAGACCGCGGGCACTGACATTTTGGAGGTTCGCTCTTGGCTAAGTGAACACCAGACAGAGCTTACTTAGCCGCTGAAATCTGTGGCTGCCTCCTACATGCTGTTTGATAAGCTTTCATTGTCACCTCCCTCTGGTGTTGTATCCCCAGGTCCTGGGGCAGCTTGTTTGCCAGGAACCAGGATGCTGCCAGGTCAGGGGGCAGGGCAGCGGGTGGCACAGAGCCCTGGCTGGGAGCCACTATCCAGCTGTGGTCCCTTGAGCACAAGGCTTGCCCTTTCTGGTCTCACCTGGAAACGGTTCTCCATAATGTGACCCGGCTTCTCTGTCTAGCAGCCCTTTCGCTAGTCCACTCCTGGGTGCAGCCCCAAGTCTGAGACAAAGTAACCCATTCTTGGGTTACTAAGCCAGCCGTCCCACCCCCAGCCCTAACCCCTGGCCCAAGCAATCATTCCAGGATCCTCACATCTCTTCTGGGCAGAGTCTCCTAGGATCCCTTCTCCACTGCTGCCACTCTATTTTCCGAGCTCCCAGCACACCCTGTCTAGGCTCACCCTGGACAGTGTCTTGGACCACTGTGCATGTGGGTGCTCCACGGAGCTGGGGCTGAATGCCCTACACAAGCCTGGCACATAGTTGATCTCTATTGATGTCCATTCAGTCATTCAACAAACATCTCTCAGGGTAAACTATACCCCGCTCCGTGCTGGGTAGTGGATATGGATATTAAAAGCTAATAAGGAAAAAAAATAAAAATAAAATAAAAGCTAATAAGGCACAGCCTTACCCTCAAGGAGCTCCAAGTCTACTGTTGAGAAACACAACTACATAGCAGGTGATTAGCGCACCAGCAGGGGAAAGCCCAGGAAGCAGTTGGGAGCACAAAACAGGGTTTACTTGACCCTGGGAAAACCAGGGAAGGCTCCCTGGAAGAAGCAACATCTAAACTGACTTGAAGGATCAGTAGAAGTTAGCCGGTGGAAGGAAGGGCTCCTGGAAGAGGGAACAGCTGAGGCAGGGTCTGGAGTGTAGAGGAAGCATGGTTCATTCCAGAAACTAAGTATTTGGGCTAGCCTCCTGATTCCCTGGCTCTTTCCCACCCCTCTAATATCAGCAAAAGAAAGGAGATCATTCTCTCCCATCTAGTGAGTTTCCCAAATTCCTCTCCCTGCTTGAAGAGACCAGGGGACTCCCAAGAGGCTGACCATTGGCTCCATGCCCCCTGAGCTGCCAGTCACTTCTCCACTCTGAGCTTCAGCTGCCTCATCTGTTAAATGGGCTGGGGCCCTCTGGCCCACATGGTTAATATTTTGGGAGACCCAAAGGAAAACAGAGCAGGCGCAGTCCTTTCCTGGCCTGGCCAGGGGGTGCAGCCCGGGTTGGGGACTGAATCTGCAGGGGTCAGATGCAGGGAGATCTTGCCCACCAGTTTGAGCCCAGGCTATGGAGTCTCCCTGTCTCAGAAGTCTCTCTTCCTGGCCCCCCTCTCTCCCAGCCACTTTCAATGGGGATAAAAAAAGAAAAGAAAGAAATGGTTCTCCCACAACCTGGCAGGCGTGCCCACGATGAGAAATGCCTTCCTGCTGAGCCCTCAATACCATCCAACCCTACCTGTCGTGATCTTGTGGCTGCACGCCCCCAGACAGCCTGGGGAGGGGTGGGAAAGGCATCTCTCATGGTGGGCTGGGGACCGGGAACCTAGGTGTGGGGGCCAGAAGGACAGAAGGGTGAGGGGGAGCTTCACACAGGCCATTCTTCCCCTCCTGGTTTATAGGGGGAGTAAGGGGAGGGAGTGGAGTCCACAACCAGCAGACACACTGAGCCTGGCTCAATTCCCGGAAAGCCTGACCCCATGAATGACTTGATAAACCTGCGAATCAGATGGGCAGAGTCGGGGGCGGGGGGGCAGCAGGAATGGTCTCATCCAAGAAGTGGGATTCCCAGGTTGTGCAGTGGTAAAGAATCTGCCTGCCAATTCAGGAGATGCAGGAGATGCAGGTTTGATCCCTGGGTCAGGAAGATCTCCTGGAGCAGGAACTGGCAACCTGCTCCAATATTCTTGCCTGGAAAATTCCACGGACAGAAGAGCCTGGTGTGCTATAATCTATGGGGTCACAAAGAGTCAGACACGGTGAGCACACAAACATCAATAAATGGGAGAACTGAGGCCCAGAGGGGCCTGGGCTTTTCCAAGGTAACATAGCAGGTTAAATGAAGCAGAGTCAGGACTAGACCTTGGGCCTTTGGAGTCCAGTCCTGGACGGGGACCAGCGGTGGGGATGGAAAGCAGGGTCCCCTTGAGGACTATGACACAGCCAGGCCAGGCTGCTACGGGGCCAGAATCCAAGCGCGACTGCAGCTTCTCTGCCTCCCTATGCTGAAAAGGTTTGTCCATAGGTGGGCTGGGCTCCTGGCCCACCAACTGAGGTGAATGGCAGGGAGAAAAAGAATTTCTGCCTTGATTTTCCAGGAAGCCAGACTTTCAGATCTTTCAAAATTCCAGAATTAAAGAAATGCTGGCCGGAACCTTCTGAAGCACCTGTGGATATGGGAACTGAGGCCCAGGGAGGAGGAGACTGTCTCAAACCCCAGACCCCAGTGAGTGGCCAACGCACACTTCCTGTCCCTTGCACCATGGCCTTGCCTGAGGGCACTGACCCTGACTCTCTGGGGTACCCTAAGCACGAATTGAGGGTCAGACTGGACACAAGGGATGGAAAAGAGGCAGGAGCCAGCCTGCGAGGTTCTCAGGAGCCTATGTATTAGGCTGCCTGCTGGTAGGACGCACGAGTGATCAGAGGAGCCAGGCATCAGTCCGGCCTGAGAGCCAAGCTGACGGTGGATGCTGTCTGGTTCATTAGAAAGGTGAAGGGCAGAGCTAGCTGAGCACTTCAACTCCAGTGTTACCACCGCCTGCACTTAGCGGCTCCCTTCTCACCAGGCATTTGGGAATGTAAGGAACACTGCGGCTCCTAATAGACTACACAGCCCATTCTGGCCATTAGCTCTTGCTACCTGTCTCCGTGAGGGTGTCTACCTCCATGTTGCAAGGGGTGGGGGGATGAGTGAAAGTCCAGGAGCCAAGAGGCTCTGGTTGGGCAGAGCGGGCCCCAGTGTCAGGCCTGTGAGCCCCAGCCTAGGGACGGCAGCTCCCATCCCGAAGTCTTTCCCTGGTGTGTTGCCCCACATAAATCCTTCTATCCTCTCCCTCCACACACACACACACACACACACACACACACACACACACATCCCTTCAGCAGAGCCCTTCCCCCCCACATCACAGCCTCAGCGGAGGGACTAGCCAGTGAACTATTTTCCAGGGGACTTGAAGGTCCACACCTGGAAGTCTGCCAAGTCTAGAAAGTTCTGGGCTCTGGAGAGAGAAAGTAAAGTTCTTAAAGAACGTTTCCTAAGATGAAATGGCCTCCGGGGCCAGGGAGGAAAAACAGGAAGGGCCTGGCTAGGCAGGAAGTCCCGAGGGTGGGGCCAGGCCAGGGGAAGAGGCGCTGGGGAGTGGCCGCCGTGGCCCTGCTCGAGGGCTGGGTTAGGGACTGTTCTGGGTTAAGCTGGGTGTGGGAGGGCTGTCCCCAGTTGACTGCTGCCCACCTGAAAGCCAGGTCAGGACCCTCAGATCACACGGTGGGAGCTGGGCAGGGTGATGGGCAGGAGGCTCAGATCCCACACCAGCCCTTTTCTCCCCACTCCTGGGCTGCAGGGGCCCAGAGCAAACTCCCCTCCCCTCACTCACCAGGCCTTCACCTTTCATGCACTGAGCCCTGCTCCGTGCTCAGCAACAACTCTTACCACTGCCCCCAGTCCACAGATGAAAAGACTGAGGCATGGGGACACTAAAATGCTTCTCCACGTTTACCCAGCAAGTGAGTCAGGGAAGAGAATTCAAACGCTGGCTGCCTGACTGCACAGCCCTTGCTGGTAATGGGAATGCTAAGGAACAGACCCTCTTCTGAAGGAAACAGAGCAGAAAACACCTAAACTCCTGGGGCGTGAGGGGAGGCCTGGGAAAGCTGAGGGGGTGGGCGGCTGACCTGAGCCCGGGGTGGGGCAGGAAGCCTCGCTGCTGTTTTCGCATCCGCCACCCCCGGCCCGTGCGTGCAGGGGGCACTATTTCTCACGATCTCCTCTCCTCACACCCACCCCCGCCTCCCCCACCTTCACTCTCAGCTGTGACCTTGCTTCCCACTCCCCCAAGACAATCCAGCCGCTCAGAAGTACTTCCAGATTCGCAGGGGCACAGCCGCCCCCGCCAGCATCTGCACCCACTCGCCCTGCCTCGTCCTAGGAGACTCGACTACCCACGCTCCCTGTGCCACTCAGAGCCCAAGCTCTGCTCCGCTCAAGGACACCACTCCAGCAAGCCTCCCCACTCCACAAGCACGTCCTTCCCCCATCTCGCTTCATCAGATCTTTGCACCCATCGATGAACAAACTGTTTTCCTGCCATCTTGATTCTACTCCCCTGACCCCTGCCCCCCACCAGCTACTGCCACGCCTCTGCTCCCCTCTCCAGGAGAACTGCTCAGAGCTGATTGTATCTGTTGTCATCCATGTCTCTCCTCCTGCTTCTCTCAAAATCACCCGAGTCTGGCCTCCCCGCCCATCACTCCACAGGAAGTGCTCCTGTCCAATGGCCTCTGTGTGGCTAAGCCCAGCAGCCAGCTCATTGTGGCCACACTGGCCCTCCCCACAGCACTGGACAGTTGGGCAGCCCTCCCCCTGCTGTTGTTTTTTCCCTGTTTTTTTTTTTTTTTTTCCAACTTATCTGGATATGCCTCCTTGGTCTCCTCTGCTGGTTCTTTCTCTTCTCCCAGACCTTGCAGTTAGGGTTAGGCTGAGGGTGGCTGCGGTTGCTCCTGCTGCTAAGCCGCTTCAGTCGTGTCTGACTCTGTGCAACCCCATAGATGGCAGCCCACTAGGCTCCCCTGTCCCTGGGATTCTCCAGGCAAGAACACTGGAGTGGGTTGCCATTTCCTGCTCCAATGCATGAAAGTGAAAAGTGAAAGTGAAGTCACTCAGTCATGCCCGATTGTTATCGACCACATGGACTGCAGCCTACCAGGCTCCTCCGTCAACTTGCTCTAACACACGCATTCTCCATAGGGGTACCATCTCCCCCAAGGAGGGGGAAATTGGTTTGTGGGGGGACAAAAACTCTTAAATATTGCAGTGGTTTGTGACTCTCCAAAAGGCCAAAGTATATAAACATATATACATCACAGCTGTGGAATTACAATTTCATACGGAGGGGGTGATTATAGGGGAAGAGTCCGCAAAGGCTTCTTGGGGTAGATGATAATTTTTTAAAAGGCTGAGAAAGAGGGTTTGCTGTAACACAGATTTCTTATTCCGGTGGATGGCAAGCCCCTCCTTCCACTGCTCAGGCCAAAACCTTGGGAGTGATGTGGCCTGTTCCCTTTTTGTCTCAACCCACATCCAATCCATCAGGAAATCCCGTTAGTTCTGCCTTCAAAATAGATCCGGAAACCAATCACTTCCCCCCACTCACACCCCCATCCCCGTGGCAGCTACCCTGATCTGAGCTGCCTTATTGCTTGCCTGGATTATTGCAACAACCTCCTTCCTGGTCTCCCTGCCCCTGTTCCCTCGACACATAGCCAGAGCGATTCTTTTACAATGTAAGTCAGCTCATGTTCTTCTTCATCCAACTCTGCAGAAGCTTCCCATCTCCCAAAGTTCTCACGATGGCCCTCACTCTCCACTCCTGCTTCCTCTCCTGACCCCCCTCTGCTATTCCTCTCTCCCTCACTCATTTTGCTCCAGTCCAACAAGCCTCTGGCAAACCCTCCAGGCACCATCCCACCCCAGGGCCTTTGCACTGGCTGTTTGCGATCTCTGGTTCACTCTTACCGAGACATCCACAGGTCTGAATTCCTCACCTCCCTCAAGTCTTTGCTCAGATGCCACCTTGTCAACACAGCCTGCCCTGACCACCCTGTCTTTTTTTTTTTTTCATACATTTATTTACTTATTTGGCCACCTCGAGTCTTAGTTGCAGTGTTCAGGATCTTTGTTGCATCACGAGGGGTTTCTTTGTTGTGGCACACGGGCTTAGTTGCTCCACAGCATGTGGGACCTTAAAATAGTTCTCCGACCAGGGATAGAACCCGCGTCCCCTGTATTGCAAGGATTCTTTACCACTGGGCAGTCAGGGAAGTCCCTGACTACCCTGTCTTAAGACTGCAGTCCATCCCTAGTATTCCAGATCACCTTTACTTCTCCAGACCCTTCCTTTTTTCCTTAACACACTAATACTGTGACATTTACTTCCTCTGCTTACTGCTGATTGCTTGCTAGATGCCAGCCCCCCAGGGGGCTCCCTATTTGGTCACTGTTGTCCACTCAGCAGTAGGAGAGGGTTGGCACACTGGAAGAGTGTCTAATGCGCCCTGGACACCCACTTCAGGCAGGTTTCAGACATTTTCCCCTACTGGGCTCATCACACCCCCCACCTTTGCATTTGCCTTTTGCTTTCTCTGCAGGGCACCCTGCCCCTTGCCCCCCACACTATCCATTACTCAGAACCCTCTCAAAGAACACTTCATCTCTCATTAGATCAGGAAGGGCCCAGCCTGCCAGCAGGGAGGGAGCTTTTCCCCAAGAGCGATGGGAATTCATGAAAGGGATTTGAGCTGAAGAGTGACACGGTCACAGTTGTGCTGTGATGCTCATGGATGGTGGGTGGGAGGAGAGCCAGCTGGAGGCAGAGGAGGAGACCCAGAGAAGAGCTGGAGAGAGGCGAGAGGACCCTGGCCAGGGCAGTGGATGAGCAACAGGCAGGGAGAGGGGAGTCTGAGGCAAGCCGGGGAAGTAGCTGGGAAGGGGGAAAGGCCAGGCCTTGCCACCAACGCACTGTGGCAAGTGAGGAAGACAGGGGAGGCACCCAGGAACATGGCTGAGGTGTTTGATTTACAGGGTTGGATGGGATAACGAGTCAGCCAAGCCCAGGGAACGGGATTACACTTCACAGGGGAAAGGAGGTTTCTAGAACCAGTTTCTCTCCTCCAGATCCAGCTTCCACCCCTTTTCACTGGGGCATCTTATACCCCAACACTTCTCGCCATAGAGGAGGCAGCCCATGGGGGTGCCCCTCTATCGCCCCCCCAGGGAAGGGCAGGGAGGCGCCCACCAGGGGGGCTTTTTCAGAACAGAACCCTGAAGCCTGTGCCTCTAAATTTACAGAATTTCCGGTCTCCGGTAGAAAAGTCCACACTTGCCTCACTTTATGCCTAGCCTTGTTTGACCAGAAAGAAAAACGGGACAGGGAGTGGCCTTTGTGTCATCACGGGGACTCCGGAGTGAAGCCCAGGTGTGCCAGACAGGAGGATGAAGGGCATCTCCTGGTCAGCCCCAGCTGTCCCTGGCAGCAGTAGCTCCTTGAAGGAGGAAACTCACTCATCTCACATCCTCACCTTGAAAATGGGGAAACTGAGGCCCAGAGAGAGATGCAAGCTATCAGAGGGTACATCTGGTTTTCCTGGGGGGGAAACTGAGGCTTCCTGGAGAGAAGAACTTGCCCTTCTGACAGGGACAAACTAATAATGTCATTAAAATATATATATATAACTCATTTCTGCCCGGGAGTTCAGAATGCCGCACATCCACGATCTAATTCGTGCACGAGACATCCTACTGGGATGGGTGGCAGGGCCACTCCATGCAGATGCTGTGAAAATGCTCAGTCATTGGCCCCCCTTCCCTAACCTTCTTTTTCTTCTTCAGTCTCTACTATTTCCCCTTTCTTCTCCCATCCAATTTAATATGGCAAAGATGTAAGAGGCCCCCACTTGGTGCAACGACTGGGTATTTGAGAAGCTTCTGGATTTCCCCAGGGCAAAGTCACCATTCTGTTCTTTGTGGTCTCAGAGCACTTTGTTCATACCTGCATCTGTATGCATGCCATCCTGTTTCTATAGATCAACAATCCTGGAATGCAGGGTTGGTCTTATTCGAGCTTACTTTCTCGAATACTGTCTAGGCCAGGGCCTGGCATTTAGGAGCCTGGAGACATGCTTGCCCAGGGCATTCCTCCATTAGTGTACTTGTCCCACCATATGCCAGTTATCCTGGGGATGAGTCCAGAGAGGGCTTGTGAATATGCAGTCACTAGGACATAGTAGCTGGAGAAGGCAATGGCACCCCACTGCAGTACTCTTGCCTGGAAAATCCCATGGACGGAGAAGCCTGGTGGGCTGCAGTCCATGGGGTCGCTAAGAGTCAGACACGACTGAGCAACTTCACTTTCACTTTTCACTTTCATGCATTGGAGAAGGAAATGGCAACCCGCTCCAGTGTTCTTGCCTGGAGAATCCCAGGGGGAGCCTGGTGGGCTGCCGTCTATGGGGTCGCACAGAGTTGGACACAGCTGAAGCGACTTAGCAGCAGCAGCAGCACATAGTAGCACAATGTCTGTTGAACGGATCAGTTTAAAAAACGAAGAAAGGAAGATGAGGAATAGGAAGGGTCAATGATAACCTTGCCTTTAAAGAGCTCCCAGTCCACAGCATGGATGGGGGAGGTGGGCAGAGAGCAGGACTGGAGAGATGTACAAATACATTGGAGTAGTGATGAAGAAGTACCATGGGCCTACAGAGGAGGAGAATCACCTGGGAGAATCAGGGATGACTCCCTGGAGGAAGTGGAATTTGAGATGGGTCTTTAAGAGTGGAAACACCTGGCAGAAACTCAGAATCAGTTTTTAGCTGAAGGTAGGGCATTGGGCAAGACAAGAAGGGCAAGGTCCTCCAAGTAGGAGTGGTGGCGGTGGGATGGTACTCTGGGTCAAGCCAAGTTGCTCATGCCTGACTCTACTGGCAGCGGGGAACCATCAGAGTCCTTGGGTCCAGAGATCACAGTATGTTGGGGCCACAGTATGTTAGAGAGAGTGTCTGAGGGAGGCAGCTGCCAAGTTTGCAGTGAAGGTGTGAGAGGCTCCACAGAGGAAGGATCTAAGGGATCTGGAAACCCATTAGATGTAGGGGCAGAGCAGGGGTGGCTCTGGATCGCCCATCTGGAGTCTGGGAGAGTGATGAGGCCTTAACAGGTATGGTGTGATCCTGGGAGGGAGGGACTGCTTCCCAAGGAGATGATGGAGTTCATTCCACCGGGGTGGAGATGCTTCATTAGTAAGGCAGATGCCAGCTTGGGAGGGAGGTCAGGGCCCTGGAGACAAGAGTTGGGAGTTGGGTTAAAGCAAAAGCTGATGCCCTGGGAGTGGATGAGCTCATGCAAGACAGAGTGTGGGGTGAGAAAGAAATGGGACTGAGGACGGAGTCTTGGAGAACTCTCACAGTTGTGGGGGCAGAGGAGCAGAAAGAGAGGGGATCCAGGAAGAAATGGAGTTTCCAGAGAGCTAGGGGTGGTTCCCGTATCTTCTCCCTCTTTTCCAGTGCTACCCTCCTCACTTCTCAAGAGGTGTGTGGGGGTGGGGGGGCGGCCCAGAGGGACCCTGGTGCCTGCCCAGCCCCCAGTGGTGGGCTGCCGTCTATGGGGTCGCACAGAGTTGGACACAGCTGAAGCGACTTAGCAGCAGCAGCAGCACATAGTAGCACAATGTCTGTTGAACGGATCAGTTTAAAAAACGAAGAAAGGAAGATGAGGAATAGGAAGGGTCAATGATAACCTTGCCTTTAAAGAGCTCCCAGTCCACAGCATGGATGGGGGAGGTGGGCAGAGAGCAGGACTGGAGAGATGTACAAATACATTGGAGTAGTGATGAAGAAGTACCATGGGCCTACAGAGGAGGAGAATCACCTGGGAGAATCAGGGATGACTCCCTGGAGGAAGTGGAATTTGAGATGGGTCTTTAAGAGTGGAAACACCTGGCAGAAACTCAGAATCAGTTTTTAGCTGAAGGTAGGGCATTGGGCAAGACAAGAAGGGCAAGGTCCTCCAAGTAGGAGTGGTGGCGGTGGGATGGTACTCTGGGTCAAGCCAAGTTGCTCATGCCTGACTCTACTGGCAGCGGGGAACCATCAGAGTCCTTGGGTCCAGAGATCACAGTATGTTGGGGCCACAGTATGTTAGAGAGAGTGTCTGAGGGAGGCAGCTGCCAAGTTTGCAGTGAAGGTGTGAGAGGCTCCACAGAGGAAGGATCTAAGGGATCTGGAAACCCATTAGATGTAGGGGCAGAGCAGGGGTGGCTCTGGATCGCCCATCTGGAGTCTGGGAGAGTGATGAGGCCTTAACAGGTATGGTGTGATCCTGGGAGGGAGGGACTGCTTCCCAAGGAGATGATGGAGTTCATTCCACCGGGGTGGAGATGCTTCATTAGTAAGGCAGATGCCAGCTTGGGAGGGAGGTCAGGGCCCTGGAGACAAGAGTTGGGAGTTGGGTTAAAGCAAAAGCTGATGCCCTGGGAGTGGATGAGCTCATGCAAGACAGAGTGTGGGGTGAGAAAGAAATGGGACTGAGGACGGAGTCTTGGAGAACTCTCACAGTTGTGGGGGCAGAGGAGCAGAAAGAGAGGGGATCCAGGAAGAAATGGAGTTTCCAGAGAGCTAGGGGTGGTTCCCGTATCTTCTCCCTCTTTTCCAGTGCTACCCTCGTCACTTCTCAAGAGGTGTGTGGGGGTGGGGGGGCGGCCCAGAGGGACCCTGGTGCCTGCCCAGCCCCCAGAATGCTCCCAGGTGAAAGGGAGTCAAGCCAGTGATTGGAGTGCTTGGGTTCTAGAACTGGTCGGAACCGGGAGGTGCGGCAGGGGGGACTGCACCCTCCCCCACCCTTCCTGGCCGTGTGACCTCAGACGAGCCACACTCCCTGTGATCTACAGCCTTTTCTTCATCTTCCTGAGGGAATCACAACAGGGCTTCCTTCATCGGGTTGCTGCGACTATTAAGAGGGATAATGTGCGTTATGCACTTGGCACTTGGGCCTGGCAAGCCCTCAGAGCTCAATAAATGGTGGCTGCTGCTATTATGATTATTACAGGGCTGGGATTGGATTCTGGCGCTCGGTCTAGCCGGGGCAAGGAGTCCAGAAGCCCCCAGAGCCTTTAGCGAGGAAGGGGGCCTGGCAACCTGAACTCGCCCAGCTTCTGGAGTGCTAGGGCCCCTCCCGTGACCCTCCCAAGCGCAGAGTCGGTTTCGTGGAACTGGGGCAGAGTCATAGCTCTCTGTGCGCGGCTAACCGTTTCACCTGCTGAGAAAGGAGACCCCACCCCGACTAAAGTCTTCAACTCCAGATGGGGCGCGGGGATGGGTGGGGGGGTTCAGTCCCCGGGGTGGGGAGCCCCGCGCCTGCGGCGCCTCCTCCTCCTCCTCCAGGGCGGACTTGGACGCGTCCTCTCCAGTACGCGGTAATTCACCAGCTCACGCGGGCTCCGCGGCGCCCCCTCCGCGCACGCGCGTCCCCGCCTCGGCCCCCGCCTGGCCCCAGACTCTGCCGCGGGCGCTGTAGGTGGGTCCGTCCAAGTTGATGAGGACAGCCGCGCTGGGTGGGGGCGCCCGTCGCTGGGGGCTTCCGGCCTCACCCTCCATGCCTCGTCACCCGACCCCCGCGGATTTTGCCGCAGGGGCCCACCCGAGGCGCGCTTTCTGCGCCGCCCTGGAGGAATGGGAGCGCGGAGGGGCGAGTGGCAACGGGCTGTCCTGGGGGCTTGTGGAGGGGTGAAGGTCTTGGGTCGGTGGCTGCCGGCTCCTGTCCCCTCACAGACTGAGACCTGTACCCCAGACTTATGAAAGCCTCGTTTTCCCCTTCTCAGACGAAGGGATCTTTTACTGGACCCTGGAAACAGGTTAATCGATCCCGTGGGCCGCATGCCCGTCTATGCAGCCTTATTAGAGAGGGAAGAGGCGTGTTCCGCGGAGTCTGGGGCATGTTTACTCCGGTCCCATCCTCTCTGGACCAGGCGGGGGGCGGGGGGTGGGGGGCTGCTTGCGGGGAGTGGCGC